>JANAVB010011796.1:4782257-4834757 GCA_029216955.1 Iris pallida
CGGAATCCAATTCTGGAACTAGGTTTACAGAACTGTGGTTCTAGCACGCATTTTCGTACAAAACTGGGTCCCACAAACCAGGTCTACGGGTTATTTTGTGATCGGCTCAGCGGAATCTAATTCTGGATATACCATTGGGTTCGTATCGCCATCTTGGACTCATGACGATATAGTTTGTTAGGTCTAGAGGACTTTTATCCTAGCACACTTTCGGTACAAAGTGGGTCCAATGGTGGACCACGTTTTGACCCAAAATTAATATTTTGCCCCTTTATCCAGAATTGGACTTTTGGGTACTCTATCCTAGCTATTTTTCTTATTTCGAAAATATTGGTGATGTTTGTTTCAGCATTCGGTGATGTTTGCGGAGGTCCCACTATTGTTGCTTTCCTCTGGCTTGACGATTTCACCTGTAGGACATCGTCAGATCATTAAATCACCTTCAGACAAGTATACATTGCCTATTTTGATTTACAGTATTTACATGCTTATACCATTTTATTTATCACAACTCTGGACATACTATTACATCCTTCACCTGTTCTTTATCAGTCTTACATGATTTTACCTGTTGACACACTAGGCATGATATATGGATTCGTATTGCATGGCATATAGGAGATGCGTACATGATCATTGATATTACTTCTAGATGGATATATCTGTATACATGATAGTCTGATATTACCTATTAGATTTTGACTGGATGTGTCGTGGATGCGATACGGACAGTAGCATGGGCTGGGGAGGGCAGTCACTAGGCGTATGAGCTCTTTTCCCACAGAGTATGTCGTTGTTTTATTACAAGAGCTTCGGAGATTTTATTGTTTTCCACAGTTTTACTGCATGGTTACATCATAGTTTGTCGGAGTTTTCTACCATAGTTATGGGGTACACCGCGATAGCTCATGCATACTAATCTTGTCCTCAAATACATTTCACACAGACTAGATAGTTTGCCTAGTAGTAGAGTTACATGATCACCTGTTTATTACCCTGATCACATGTCTATCACCATGATCACATGTATATTTTATGGATCACATACTACTACCTACATATGATATTTACTGTACTTCACATTGGCATGTATATTATGTATCTTTCTACATCCTGCTGAGGACCTGGTTTCCTTCCAGGTTGGCTGAGTAGGTTTGTAGAGTTCCTTGTTGGATTATTGCTGGTACTTATTTCATATCAGGTATTCACTCTTTCGGAGTTATATGTTTCATTTTTTACTATTTGTATATGCTTAGTAGCCTAGTATTTATAGACTTATCTTTCTTTTTGGGTCTATTCGGACAAATATGATTATTGGGCTGCAGAATAGTATTCATACTTCCCTCTTCTTATGCTTCTATTATATGGATTGAGATATAGGGTTAATATAGTGATAGTTACATCATTGTTTTTAACAACTTATATGTATTCGAGTCGGACTAGAGTCTAGTTGAATACATAGCTGGCCATGCCGCGTGGCTTGGTCCCGCATAATTTGGGAGTGGGGCATGACAGATATCTCAACTACAAAAGGAGGATAATATAATGATAATACTCATACTCAATCACAATAAATTATAAGGAAGATAAATGGTCTGATAATGACATAAAAGATATGACATGATAATCTAAAAGAAGTCTAGAAGCATAACATAACACAAGTCCACATCCAAATCTATGAGTCTTATAACTATCTCAACATAAATCATTATTCCTATTATATAGCAATTAAACCAAAAATTTATAGTAAAAACTTAGCTTTTTCAATTTACAATAGTATTTCGTAACATCTATAACATGCACCCCTCTCATATGAAATGTCAACAAGCACCTTCTCAAAAAATATGAAATATTATATGGTACATTAATGATTAACTCCACATGGTTCTTCTCTCTTAACTCTGAAGAATGAGAAATTCAAATGTGAAAGAGAAAGCTCCCGTTCTCAAATATTCAATATATCTTCCCCAGAGGTTAACTCTAAAATCGATACAAAACTAAATATAGAGATGTGAAAATAGTATGTATCCACTTGAATAAAATCAGGATTAAAACAAAATATAGATCTTGTGAGAACTAAATATAGATCTTGTGAGAACAACTAGACATTATATCCACTTGAATAAAATCAGGATTAAAACAAAAGCAAGTTGAACCTGATCCAAATGACTCTAAATAGAGATGTGAAAATAGTATGTATCATACTTTTAACCAAAGTGAATGAAGAGGATATCAAATTTATCAATACAAAGTCAGGTTTAACCATGATCATCAGTCCCCAAGATGATCATTGATCATTATCATGCACCAAAATTAACTTCAACATGCTCACCAAAGGCAAAACTTTTGAAGAAATGTTTTAATAAAATTGTAGGTAAATAATTTTAAGAAAAAAATTCAGCTTACAATGACCACAAAGAGAGAAAAATAACCAGTTTAAATATTCTAGTTGATTATTTATGTGAATTTGAAGGAAATTGTCATCTAATAAACAAGGAATCGATATTGCGATACTTAAGTAACGTGGTAAATGAAATAGTAAACAAGAAGACAGAAAGTATTGAAAAATAAGAATGCATATCTTCTGAGAGACCTACCTCTTTGTGTTCTCTCCATAAAGTGTGTGGCACGTAAAATTACTTAGTATTATTGGAGTCTAGTCTGGATTTGGTAACAACATATTTGTGGAATCCAAATCTAGTTAAATATTTGATTTGATTAGATTTGGATGTCCATAATTGGTGTTGTGTTATTTTAGATATAATAGGATTTTATTTTAGAAAATCCTATTATGATCTAAAATAGGATGTTAATGGAATATTTTAGGCATACTAGGATTCCTATTTTATTCTTATTTAGGAAAACATATATTATGACTAGAATATGATTTTTTTCATCCTATATATATTGGGTGAGGGTGGAGGCACAAAGCACAACACAAAGTGGAGATTCGGGGTGCTCGTCCATAAGGAAATCTAAGAGAAAGTCCATACTTTATTTTACGACTTTGTCATCCAAGACAGAAGGAAGAAGAAGATCTAATCGAGGAGTCGTCAACTTCGGTTAGGGAGATTGCTACGGGTTGGTCAGTGATCTCAATTGTAATATTCTGTTTTTCTTCTTGAAAGTGGTGAGGGGGTTGAACCTATTGGGGCAAAGGGTTAAACGTGAGTTCAGTCAATCTTATAATTCCATCTTAGTTATTAAAGGTTAGAATTTGTCCAGGTGACATAGTCACCGTCATATACCTGTCTTTATCTGTGCTTGGTGTCCGTTAGACGGGGGTTGGTTTTCATTAGGTGGGTTGGCAAACGCTTCCGTAGGCGCCCAACAATTAGTTTAAGAGCTTTGGAGGTTCTGGCAACCATATCTACAGAGTAGATGAACACTCATACGATCACCCTCACAGGAGAGAACTGGACAATTTGGAAGCCAAGGATGGAGGATCTAATCTGGTGTAAGGATATGCATGGTCCGTTAGAGGACGACAGCACAAATCTATCAGACAAATTTGCTGAAGACTAAAAATTACTGGATCGGAAGGCCGTTGGATTCATCTGCCAATAGCTGGACGACTCGGTGTTTCTCCACGTATCTTTGGAGAGTTTGGCAAAAGCATTATGAAAGAAGCTGCATTCGTTGTATGAAAGGAATACGGCTGGCAACAAGGCGTTTCTTATTCGCTAACTCGAAGTACACGGAGGGTGCCCCAGTGGAACACCATCTGAACGAGGTTCAGGGTATCAACAATCAGCTGTCTACGATGAATATGGTGATTGATGATGAGATTCAGGCCCTACTGCTCTTGAGTTCTCTGTCAAAAAGCTAGGAGACGTTGGTGGTGTCCGTGAACAACTCTGCGCCAGATGGAGTTATCACGATGGAGGCAGTCAAAAGTAGCTTGTTGAATGAGGAGGTCTGGCACAAGTAAGTAGAATCGTCACAGGAGCTCTGGTTGATTCCTACAGGAAGGAAAGACCCAAGTCACATGCGAGGACAGAAAGGAGTTCCAGGATCTTGTGATTATGGACCGCAAGGAGGGCTACTATCACTGTGGCGAAAGGGGTCATATCAAGAGGAACTGCATGAAGCTCAAAGCTAAAAAGGCCAAAGGCAAGGACGATCAGGAGGATCTCACGACCTTTGGAGATATCATCATCATAGTGACTGATGCAAAGGAATCTTGTGGCATGTGTCATGATGGCGACTGGGTCTTAGACACGGGGGCATCGTATCAAGCCACTCCACATAGGAGGATCTTCACGTTATACCGCAGCGACAGATTTGGACGTGTGAAGATGGAAGATAAGGGGACGGCTATAGTTGTAGGCATCGGTGATGTGCACTTGACGACGGAGTTTAGTGAGAAGCTCGTCCTCAAGGGTGTGCGACATATACCAAGTTTGCGCCATAACTTAGTTTCGGTAGGAAGGATGACAGATGATGGCTATCGCAGTCTGTTTGGGAGCAAAGACTAGATGCTTGTGAAGGATTTCCAACAGCTGGCTCGGGAAGATTTAAGTTGTGGCATATATAGGCTCAAGCCGCAGAGCTATACAACAGGCCATAGACACCGAATGGAGGCTCGAGGGGCATTCGATAGGAGATGGATCATCAAAAACTTGCTAAGAAGGGACTTTGAGATGTTTTGAGGGTTACAGAGGATTCGGTTCGTTGAGACAAAACGACGGATGGTGATAAGTCAAAGATTGAGGGTCAGTTTGTCGGTACCATAATAGTTGGTCGATCCCTAGTAGGGGTTGCTCTACGGATCCAGTTTTGGCGTCAGGTGGTTTGCCAAAGCTTTACGGAGCGACATCGGTTTCAGTAGTTTGAAGTTAGGGAGGAGATCAAGGTTTACAGCAAACTTAATCTGAGATGGCAGCATCATCATTCACACAGTTCACGGAGAGCTGTGGGTCATCGACGGCATGTATCGTGTGTGATGTTCTGCTCGAGGATGGTGCATGCCGTACTAAAGAATATGACATATAACTACTGAATATAAAATATGCCAAAAATAAAAGTAAGTGACAAGACATCAATAAGGTAATCTAACTGTACTAAAGTGAACATGCAGTTTGAGAAACAATCCTTTCGACGCATGAGCCCTAGCTGTAAATGGGATCGGCATAGTCCCCATATAGGGCACCAGGGGCCTACGTCTGTAACATCCAAAGATCGTTAGAGGGCATCATGTGCAAGGGGGTACGTCCATAACGCTCTAGAAAATGTCAGAGGGTACCTGGAGCCTACGTCTCCGGAGGAGCGCACAGGTAAGCAGGGAAGTGCAAAGAAGCCCAAAAGTTAGGTATTGTTCTCCCCATCCAATGCTCTTATCTAAGCCTCATCCATGACCATATACCTCTACTAACTGCTAAGTCTCCTAACATGCATCTATTAGCAGATAGACCTAACGCATGCGCACGGGTGATCAGCAAACACGCAAGGACCTCTACATGCTACTCATCTCACACATACTCGTGGTACCACTGTGTCAAGGTTTATGTAACACACTAAAGATGGTAGTCCCTTAACTCTAGGTCCATATGCAATCAAAGGATAATAAATAAAGTAATGCTACTATCACTGAGCAAGCAGTAAATCAGGAACTATAAATAATGGTACAGCTAGAAGAACTGAAAATAAATGAACAGTGATATGCAATAAATAAAATACAGACTAATTATAAACAGTAAATTATGGCAAGGTATCTTGCCTGGTGTGACGCCGGGTGTTGTGCGATGATCAAGATGTCATGTTTTGTCCCATAGCCGAGGTCTATGCAAACATGGTCTGAATTTGCGAGGAAATAAGGACATGTGATCAGTGGTGGTCAACGACAATAAGTGAAGGGAGTTTGTGGGGAAAATTTCTAAAACTAGTTTTTATTAGCCTAAAATTATACTTTCGCAATCATTTGTAAATACTAGAAATCCTTATATAAATTTGGTAACTACTTTCTGTTAGTAAAAATATTTCTTGAATACTTTAGATATATATAATTTGAAAATTACATTTTTATTAGTACGATATATGCCTAGAAAACAAATTGAAGAATAAAAATCATTTTTAGACTAGATTCTAAGTTCTTAAAATATACAAATGTTTGTAGGAAACTAACTTTTCATTTGTCAAAAAATATATTTTTAGATAGTACATATAATCTAGGGAAATATTTTAGTGCGTAAAAATTTAACTTGAATTTAGCTATAAATAGTTGTAAAATTTCTAAAATAAAAATAATAAGGCAAATGATAATATACCACAACAAAATATAATAATAATAATAAGAGTAATCATAATAATAACAACAACAATGATACTGTATTATGCATAATATACCAATACTTATAATTACTATTCTTATAGCTACATACGAATATAATATTAAAATAAAAAAACAACAACAAAGACTCTTAAGCACTGTTGTTTCCCCTCATCTGAGGAGAAAGACAGCTGGAGAAAGAAATATAAACATATAAGCAAAGTGAGAGAGAGAGGGATTTAGTGAGCGAGTGGGAGAGGGCGAGAGAGGGAGAGCGGGAAGTCGAAGGGCTTACAGTGTGGTCGCCGGCGGCGAAGGGCGACGGAGGCTGATGGGGGTGGCGCCAACTCTGGGCACGGAGGAGGCGCTCGTGACCGGAGGCGAGGCACCAGACTACGGTGGAGGGCGGCGCTCGTGGAGAGGCAGAGATCTGGTGGGGCGGCTAACGTCGGATGGCCACGCGGCAGAGGGGAGGCGGATCCTTCTGCTGGCGGCGCTCTCGGAGGGCACAGGATCCGGCGACGATCGACAGGTTTTTTGGGGCACGGCCGGGCGGAAGCTCACCGGCCGGCTTCGAGCGTCGGTGCCGCGCTGGGTCGACGAGGAGAATGTAGGTTTTTGGCCTCTGTTTGTATTTTTCTTCGCTTGTGGTTGGGGGGTCCGGCGAGATGAGATCTCCGACGGCGAGGGGTTCGGTGGTGGAGAAGGTGGTTCTGATGGCGATGGACGTGGTGGTCGGTGAGTGTCAGGTGGTGAAGCGGGCGGTGCGTTTGCCGGGTTCGGCCGCTGGTGGTTGTTGATGGCGATGTGTGGTCTCAGTAGTGTCGGGGTGGACTCTTGGTTGTGCCGGGGAAGCTGGAAGAGGTTGTGGTGATTTTTATGATGATGACGATGACGTGGTGGTGGTTTTTCGGTGGCGGCTGCGGTGGCGGCGATGCAGATGGTGATGATGATAGTAGCGGATGTTGGCTAGGATTTGGGATGTCGGGTTAGGTTAAGTCGGGGGTGTGTCCCGACATGAGATGGATGTCCGGGTTTGTCGGACGGAGAAATATGTATTTGTATTAGGAAAAATATAGGGGATGGAAGGGCACAGACACAATGCACCGGTGGAGAATTTGGATGGTAAAAGTTTCTATCGAGAAGAACAAATGAGCATCTCCTTATATAAGAGGTGGTGCTCCTAGTTAGATAAAGACTAGGATTGTTTCAATTCCCCAATAGATAAATTCCCTATTAATTCAATCGACTTAAAAATTAATCTAATCCAAATCGATTTAAATCTAGATAAAACCTTTATTTGATTTAAAATAAAATCTTCTCTAATTTAAATTATCATATTTAATCAAATATTCACTCAAACAAAATTTCAAATATCATTTTCATATATAATAAAATATAATAATAATTAATTTTGAAAATACCAATATATATACACTCGCATACAAAAATAATATTTTACATAAAACATAATTGTTCTAAATTACTAATTAAACTTGTACAAGAAAATAAAATAACCCTTTTTTATAATTAATAAAATAAATAAAGTTTGGCAATCCATGACGCGACGTATTTTGTAACTTTAATAAAAAAATGATTATCACATTTGTTTTGAACCTGTAGTTTTTTTTATATAATTAAAATCTATAAAAACATTTTATAAAAATATGTACCTCGCACATATTCGCCCTCGACGAGCAGTTACGAAAAATGTAAATTCGCACGCGACATACAATTATGAAAACATTAGCTTGCACGCGCCGTACAAATACGAAGTACAAATTAAATACCATTAAAATTTATTTATAAAATTTTAAAAATTGTAGTAGAAATTTAGGGGTTTTACAGCCAAGACTTACGGTGATTCTGATCATCAGAGAGTTCAGTCTTGGTCTTGTCATTGATATCGACAGGATCCTAATGGTGTAGGAGGTGCTATATATGGCAGCTAGTATCGATGTGACGGTCGAAGAGCTGGAGACAAAGGAAGATGGAAAGCAGATTGGGAGAGAGGAGATCAGTGGCATGGGGGAGCAGGAACTCTATCACGGTACAACAGGCTTGGAGTCCACTTGAGGACCCATGGGGTCAATACCCTCTCATCAGACTGGAGGAAAAGATTATTGGAGTTCAATTTAGATTTGGTAACAACATATTTATGGAATCCAAATCTAGTTAAATATTTGATTGATTTGGATGTCCATAATTAGTTGTGCTATTTTAGATATAATTGTAGAAGCATGGAAAATATTAGAATAAAGGCATAAATGGCCCATGCGGTTTTGGGTAGCAAGTCTATGCGGCTCATACTGGAGTTGCCCTATGCGGCCCAAAAGAAGACCCTCAGACTCATGCGGCTCGGGGATGAATGCGGTTCAGCAGGAATATGCGGCTCAATTGACGACACGTGTGACCCCCCCCCCCACAGTTGGCCACTGGAGTAATGGTCTCATTTAATGCTCTGACACGACTCGACGGCCGTCTCTGACATAAAGTATCATAGTGGCTCTGCCATAAATGACAGACTCTTCGGGAAAAGAAGAAAATCTCTGACCCGATCTGACAAAAAATCCTAGATTGACGCGTGGCAAAAGTCTCATGCGGCTCGGATAGAGAACAGCTTCATGCGGCTCATTGAGGAGTCACTCTAGTATGATTAACAAAAATCCGCCATATGCGGTCCACCCATAGCCCGGTCTATGCGGCTCAACACCACGCTAATTCATGCGGCCTACAGAAACTATGCATATGCGGCTCACGGAAAGTTCGTCCCCTGCGGCTCGATGAGGCATTGACTCATGCGGCTCACGAGTAGTATCCCCCTGCGGTTCAAGTGTTGGTCACCCTATGCGGCCTTGGCAGGATCTTCAATTTAAAAACGTGGCACTGAAGATGTAACAGAATCCCAACGAGAATATTCGACATCATCATCATAATTGCCGAGATCAGGGCATATCATTCATCATCAAGTCAATAGGACACGTGGCGAGCAATCAAATATTGGCATAATCAATCACGAAGATTTAAAGCAGTCAGCATTAACTGCTCATAAGATTTGGTGCTATCCGCATTAGTGGCCGAGATTCATTACGATCAGGATCAAGGGCCCAGATAGAATGAAGGAGCGCCGACATTCCAAATAGATAATCATCAGCGAACCCTAATGATCCCACCCCACTCTTATAAATAGCCAGCATCATTCCCATGTAAAAAAGGTCGGCAACAAAAGAATAAAAAAAAAGAAGAAGAGAGAGATATACACAGAGAGAGCTCCCCCTTTTCTTGATACTCACAGAGAGAGAGAAGCCAGGAGAGCAACCCGAGGAGAGTAAGAAGAGCCTTTCTTCGTCAACGCCGAGCAGATCTTCCCCGAGCCAAGGCTGCATACCGATCGTCCAAGGAGTAAGGCAGAGCGGTCGTCGCTTTCCCGAGCCTCTATCGTCACCCCCCAGAATCAAAAATAAACAATCGTACTTAGTCTGCTGTACCTAGGTTTTCGTCCCTAGGCTTTCTTTGTACGAGCGAGTTTGTATTGTGAGTCTAAGTTCAGTCCTCCGATAATTGTTCTGTTCTTTTACAATCAATGGCAAACACGATGGCGACTCTGCTGGGGACTAACTTCTCCACGGCTGAGGAGTTGGTGACGCAATCGGATGCAGCCAAACTTGGCTTCACACAACAGAAGATGGTCGTCCGCTTCGACCAACAGGCATTCGAAGAGATGATCTCTGAAGGCAGCGCTGGCCCGGTCCAGAAATGCACCCGCACCACGAAGGCTCGTAAAGAGTGGAGGCCAAAGTCATTTGCTCCTCCCCAAGCCCTCGATGGGATACCCTCGGTCGCTCAAGACGGCGAGAAAGATTCTTCCGCGGCCCCACTTCAGATCGCAGACACCTCTGCTGTCCCCAAGTCCGGCAGAAGAAAACACTATGATGCTGGACTTGCAGGGGCAAAGAGGGTCTCTGCTCAACCTGAACCACAGAGGGGTATTAGCCGCAGAAAGAAAATCCATGCGGCCACAACCGTCAACCACATGAAGAAAACTCATGCGGCCACTTCTGTCAGCCGTATAACTTCTGCAGCTACAGTTCCCAACCGCATGGACGAGATTCATGTGCTAGTAAAGTCAACCGCTTGCAGAGAACCCATGCGGCCACAGATGCCAACCGTATGCGAGCAGCCTGCACGGCCGTGACTCCTAACCGCATAAGAACTCATCCCACAACAGAAGACAGTCGCATGCAAATAGCCTGCACGGCACCCAATGCTAGCCGCATAGCGTCTCTACCGTGCTTCTCTCGATCAGTTTTCGACCGACTCTCATACGGTCCTAACTCTGATCACTTTCTGAGTGAAAATCCAGACTCTGTGATACCTAATGTGGACTCTTCCTATTACGCACCCACAAGTGCTAAAAAGAAAAAGTCTAGGGCAGCGCGGGCTCATCAAGTCCAGACAGCTGCCCCAACCTCTGACTATCGGGGCGTCCCGCTGAGTATCACGCGGGCCTCTGACGGGAAGTTGTATAAAACCACTCGAGTCCAGCCCCCGGCGGCAAACGGACAAAGTGGTTCCTCTGACCTGCGTGAAGCTATCCTCCACAAACGCAAGGAAAGAGAAGGAGCCTCAGCGTGCAGAAAATCCTCACAGGGACGTCACTGCACCCAGATTATTGTCAACTGCTGTTGCAACAACATAGCAGTAACGGAAGACCGGCCATCCGTCTTCCAAAGATTACAACATCCGAGCTCGGAAGACGAGGCACCTCCCATTGCCTTCTGCAATTCCGTACGAAAAGTCCCCGTGGAGGGGAGAGGGAAGAAGACAAGCATCTCCAGTCCAAAAATATCGGCCACTACAGCTAAGAAATTGTCGGCTAAACGGTTGCCATCCACTGGAGTATGCCAACACACCCGTTCAAAGACAAAATCTGCTGCAACAGGAGGCTCATCGTCCCCGACCCTGGGGGTCATAGGAGCTGGAGGTAGTACTCCTCCGAACATCCACAATAATCCAATGTTTCAAGGAGATGAACCCCGAGAAATAACCCTCCCATCGGGTACAATAGATGCTGATGTCCCCGAGGACATCCATGATTCTCTAGACGAAGCAAGCTCCGAAGCTGGGAATAGTGTTCCTTCCGAGTCCGAACCTGAAGAGAACATCCCCACCTATCCAGATGATTTCTCGACGTATGGGTACGACTCGGAGGGTACATCCTCTACCACTCCCTCCGTCACTCCTCATATGAAGACGGTATTCATGACAGACAGCAATCAAGGCGGTTCCAGCGATCGCCAGCGCATCGACACGTTGGAGGCCATATTGCATGCCTTGGTCAAGTCTGTAGACGAAATCAAAGCGGCACTGCCTACTCTGCAGGGAGTGACACCTGGCCAGACAAACACGGGTCCCGCGAACAACATAGATTCAAATTCAGCAGCACCAAACCCGGGCAATAATGCTCCCGAGATAACGGCCCCTACCGCGACAGATGAGGCCCGAGAAGTAAGGAGAGAGGTTCAGGAGCTTCGAACGATGTTCCATGCTCGAGAAAATTCTCAAGACCTCAGAATACGGCAACCATACCCAGCTGAATGGAGGGATGTGCCCTTTCCCCCAAGATATAAGCCGTTCAATATCAACCCATATGATGGTAAGACTTCAGCAAGCCGGTACATCACTTACTTTGAGGTCACTACCGACCATCTGCCCCATGATGACGCCATCCTCACACGGTTATTCATTGGGGCACTGGAAGGAGTCGCCTTCGATTGGTACCGCAACCTGCCAGATAATTGCATCCACTCCTTCGCTGGCTTCAAGCGCTTATTCTTGGAATGATTCTATGAGGTAGGGCAGGACGTCACGATGTCTACCCTCATGGACGTCGTCCAAGGAGAGAAAGAGCTGACAAGGAATTACATTGAGCGGTTTCGTCAAACCGCAATGAAGTTACCATCTGGCAACCCGGACTCTTCCTTGATTGAAATTTGCCAAAAGAGACTACTCCCAACAATTAGTCTCTGGATGGGCGAAAGTCAATTCAAGGACTGGAAGGCCTTTATCATCAGTGCTACAAGTGCCGAGGAACGATTGAAGAAAGCTCGCCAACTGGGGTTGCATATCTCAGAGGGAGAGAACAAAGGGAAGCGTCCCAACGCCAGCAACGACAATGGGGGTAGCCCCTCCAACAACCGGGACAACAAAGGCAAGCAGGCCATGGTGACCGATACAGCCCAGAAGCCCGAGCCACAGCCAGCAGACAAACAATGGCCTCAAATCACTTATTCTTTCGAAGACGGCCACGTCAAGCCTATCTTGGACATGCTTATACAAGGAGATAGAATTCAGCTTCCTCCACCAAGGCGGGAACCTCGGCCTGCTGATTTGGAAAATCCGAAGTTCTGCCATTACCACCGCTACGTCCACCATGCTACACACGACTGCTACCAACTGAAGCGGTATATCCAAAACCTCATCGATTCGAACGCTCTGGCTATCGACTTCGAGGAGGTAACCGTAGCAGCCAACATGGTGTCCGTACAATTCGGCAATTTCCCTCCAACAGAGACTCAAGACAGTGTCATACCCATCCCTCTGGCAACGATGGAAATCACTAATCTTCTGCCTACCCGTGATCAAACTCCCGGCCTAGTACCCCTCACCACATCACGAGGGGAAATCATGTGGGTCCATCCGGACCTAGTCCACGAGGTGACTCAGCCCACTTTACCTTCTAAAAAGAAAAGTGGAAAGGTCAGATCATGCCGTACCACCTCGACAGAGGAGGAGGAAGTCTCAGCCGTCACTACTCGATCTGGAGCACAAGCCCAACCAGTGGTCGAGAATCCGACTAATGATCAGCAGCCCACAAACGCTGATACTCCGGGACCGGCTCAGCCTTCGACGACCGATAAGCCTAGGCCGAAGGAGACTCGCTTCGACAAATCCCTCCGAAAGGAGGCACCTCAGGGGCTGGAGAGGCCCTACAACTTCGACATCTTGGCGCAATTGGCTAATACACCGACCAAATTGTCCTTATATGAACTCCTGAGGCTCTCGAAGGATGTCCGCACGGCCCTAAGTGAGGCGCTCCAAAATGCCGACGCATACTTGGCTCAGGTCAACCTCACGGGAGATAATCAGCCTACAGAGCTCCAAGATAGTGCGTGTACAGGTGCAATGCCCAATATCGTCTTCTCTCCGCTGGATATGCTCATCAAAACTAACCTGTACGACCGCCCATTGTACTACACTGGATACATCGGCGACGTAAAGGTAGACCGAATGCACATTGATCCTGGGTCCTCCATAAGCATCATTTCGAAGGGTCTGCTACATAATCTTCGCATTCCAATACATCGCCTGACGCCTACAAGCACCGCCATTAGCGGTTTCAATTCGGGCAGGAGCTACCCAATAGGAAAGATTCGCTTGAAATGTCAGATTGGCGATCTCTAATCAGAAGTTACCTGCTACGTCATAGATGCCGACACTTCTTACAATATGCTTCTGGGGCGGCCTTGGATACACGATTACATGATCGTGCCTTCCATGCTACACCAGTGCTTCAAATATGTCGATAAGCACGGCTTCGTGAGGACGGAGTTTGCTGATGTCGATCCCTTCAAAGGGGTCGAATCTTATTACTCAGACTCTTGTCTATACGAAAAATCAAAGAAGCATCTGGTCGAAGAGGAGGTGCAAGCTCACACCAAGGCAACCACAAGATCAGAAGAACCCCTGACGATCCACCTCCAGGCTCGCAAACCGGGCAGTTCTGCACCCCTTACGGCTACTCTGCGTAAGGACGCAATCAGTCTATCGGCGCAAGAAGAGCAGATGGGAATCCGGCTGCCGAGGTCTGGCCAAGTGCCGAGACCCACACCAGGGCCTTTTACCATCAGACTACCGAGAGTCGGTCAGCTCCAGGCGGAGAAACTCAATCCCTCCGACAGGCCGCTCACGATACGTCTTCCTAAAAAGGGCCGTCACCCCGACGCGAGGTCTGACACTTCCAGCGAACCAGCCACTCCTCGCCCCACGTCAGATGCCAAGCTGGGGGTTGCTAGTCTACCAACAACTCTACGACCTGCTCCCCCGGTCGAGCCTCTGAAGATCAAGCTGACTAGGTCGCTCTCCCAGTCTTCATTTATACAGGGGGTGGCCGAAGAAGAACCAGAATTAGCCAAGTATGTGGCTGCCCACTCCGATACCCCTTCCGTGGATGATGTAATCCCTCTCGAGAAGATACCTTATTTTATCAATAAAGGGCTATCTTTGAATTACATCGAGCTCAACAAGCTATGTACAATGTATGCTATGGACCACGGTATAGGCACTCACCTACACACACAAGTGACAAATGTATATACCACAATCCAGCTTACTCCGGCAGAAGACGCTTACCGAATAGTCGAGGGAGGGGACCACCCGATTATCTTCGGCCGGAAAGACGATCCGTACCCCTTCACTATAAAAGAAGTCGATCTTGGGTCAGATACCGGGAGATTGCCTCTATACCTTTATAGTCCCGAGTCCAAATACCTCATACAAAAACAAGGATATGATCTAGAAACTACACCAGGTTTGAATTATGGTACCGGACGGCGACTACCTTTGAAGCCCCCAGTACCATCTGGTAAACCACGGGACTACTATAGCAAAACTCGATGTGGACTAGGGTATGTAACTCCCACAACGACTCCAGAGAGTTCAGATGAAGAATGTGATTGGCAGTTACACTCAACCGGGTCACCAACTTCCGACTCAGACACAAGCATTGGGGACATATTCAGACAAGTCCTATCAGTCAACATGGCATTTGTCGATGCTTACGAAGAAGACGAGGACATTCCTGAAATCCTCGAGCTTGAGCCGTGGGCTCAACAGTTAGACGCACAATGGGAAAAGCAGTTCGAGCTAAGAGAACCTCCTACGGAGGATGAAGTTATGCAGGTCAACCTCGGCACCGAATCCTCTCTAAAGCCAATCTTCGTCAGTAAAAGCCTAACAGACGAGGAACGAGAATCACTGCTGGAACTCATCAGAGAAAACATTGACGTATTTGCATGGAGTTACGAAGACATGCCGGGATTAGATCCCGATATTGCTCTCCATAAACTCAATATACGGCCGGATGCAAAGCCAGTCAAACAACATCAACGACGCTTCCGCCCGGGCGTCATGGACGTGATCGAAGCCGAAGTCAACAAACTAATAGCCAGCGGCTTCATCCGTGAAGAGCAACACCCTGACTGGGTCGCCAATATAGTCCCGGTCCTTAAGAAGAACGGGAAGATCCGAATCTGCATCGACTTCCGTAATCTAAATGAGGCATGTCCGAAAGACGAATTTCCCCTCCCGATCACGGACATCATGATTGACAACACATGCGGCTTCGAACGTATGTCATTCATGGATGGATTCTCGGGATACAATCAAATCAAGATGTCCCCCGACGATGAGAAGCACACATCGTTTAGAACACCGATCGGCACATACTGTTACACAGTCATGCCATTCGGTCTAAAGAACGCTGGTGCCACATATCAGCGGGCTATGAGTATCATTTTCAGAGAACATTTGCACAAAACAGTGGAATGCTACGTCGACGACATCGCTGTCAAGAGTCGTCGTAAGGAGGATCATCTACAAGATCTGAGAACGGTATTCGACCTGATGCGAGCCCACAACCTGAAGATGAACCCTACAAAGTCGTTCTTGGGCGTATCCAGCGGAAAGTTTTTAGGTTTCATCATCACTGCATGGGGTATCCATGTAGACCCTGAGAAAACCAAGGCAATAATGGAGATGGGTCCCCCGAAAAATCTCCGCGAACTTAGAGGCCTCCAACGAAGGCTAGCCTATATCAGAAGGTTCATTTCCAATCTCTCCGGACGATACCGGCCGTTCACACACCTCATGAAGAAGGGAGTCTCATTCGTATGGGACGAAGAATGCCAATGCGCTTTCGACGACATCAAAGAATATTTGTCAAATCCTCCAGTTCTGGTGGCCCCGGTCCCTGGAAAACCATTCTTGCTCTATGTACGAGCAATGGAACACTCCCTCGGTGCCCTGGTGGCACAAAATAACGACGCAGGACACGAACAGGCCATATACTACCTCAGCCGAATGATGGTCGGGCCCGAACACCGATACACTGCCGTGGAGAAAGAATGCCTCGCCTTGGTATTCGCCATTCAAAAGACGCGGCATTATGTTACAGGACAAACCATACATGTGATCTCACGGGTAAATCCCCTCAGGGTCCTCATGACTAAACCAGGGGCGCTCAGCTCTCGCCTCGCTACATGGGCAATACTGCTATCCCCATATCATATGATCTTCGTCCCACAGAAGGCTGTCAAAGGCCAAGCCCTGGCAGACTTTTTGGCGGCCCATCCAGGATCGGGGTCATCCAGAATATACGAGGAAATCCCAGATGAGGTCGCCGATTCTAATACAACCACCCACAACAACATATGGAGGATGTTCTTCGATGGCGCTTCAAGAACCGGACCCAAGGGAAACATCGTCGTCGGGGTCGGAGTAGTATTGATCTCTCCTATCGGGCTAGTGATCAATCGCGCCTACTCTCTCACGGAACCCTGTTCCAACAATGTGGCCGAATACAACGCTTTGGTCATTGGCCTCCAACTCGCAAAGGAGCTGGGTGTAGAATATCTCGAAGCATACGGCGATTCACAATTAATCGTTAATCAGATTCGGGGGTCGTACAAAGTCCGCCATGAAGACATGATCCCCTACCACCAAATAGCAATCAACATTATCTCCTCATTCGAGGGATTCTTCATCGAACACGTCCCCAGACTTCAAAATATCGAAGCCGATGCCCTAGCAGGCCTTGCCGCCTCCTTAGCAGTGCCGAACCAAGCGCATCACTCGGTTGAGGTGATAGGCCACGAACTGGTCTGTCCCAAGAACAATATTCAATTCGTGGCGAGCTATTCCGCCCAGACGGTCGACGAAACACCAGACTGGAGACAGCCGTTCATTGACTTCGTCGTATACGATATCCTCCCGGAGAATCCAAGGGAAGCCACCTCCATCAGACGGCGTTCTCTCAGATTCTTCTATGACACAGAGACAAAGATGCTGTACCGACGATCCTACGACGGATTATTACTCCGGTGTTTGTCAAACGCAGAAGCCAAAGAAGCTGTACGAGAAGCTCACGACGGTGTCTGTGGGGCCCATCAGCCTGGCCCTAAGCTACAGGACCGCCTTCGCCGTATGGGCTACTACTGGCCCACGATGGTGGCAGACGCAATAGACTATACCAGAAAATGCAAGGCTTGCCAAGTCTACGCGGACTTTATTCACCAACCATCCGAGTTTCTACATCCAACGGTGGCATCCTGGCCATTCGAAGCATGGAGAATGGATATCATTGGTCCAATCACCCCACCTTCCTCCCGAGGACATCGCTTCATACTTGCGATCACCGACTACTTCTCCAAATGGGCGGAAGCCGTCCCACTCGCAGAAGTTAAGACTTCAAACGTGATCAGCTTCCTTAAGCATCACGTCATCTACCGCTTCGGACTGCCTCGGAGGATCATCCATGATAATGGTCCGCAGTTTGCAAGCCATGCATTCTATCGATTCTGCGACAAACACCGTATTCAGAATGTCGCTTCGACACCATATAACCTGGCAGCAAACGGGTTGGCAGAGGCATTCAATAAAACAATCATCAAACTCCTCAAGAAGTTTGTCTCCTCCAACAAATGCGACTGGAACGAGAAGCTCGGCGAATGCTTATGGGCTTATCGCACCACGGTTCGAACAGCTACTGGGAATACACCATTCTCTTTAGTATACGGGAGTGAGGCAGTCCTCCCACTGGAAACTAAGATTCCCTCACTCCGCGTCGCCCTCACTTATCAGTTGACAACGGATGATAACTATCGACGCCGATTACAAGAGTTGGAGGCCTTAGACGAAAAGCACCTCCTAGCCCAGCAAAGGATCGAGCAATACCAAGCACGTATCTCAGGAGCCTTCAACAAGAAGGTTAAAATCAGAACATTCCAAGTGGACGATCTCGTTCTGGCAGTCCGGAGACCAATGGTCATGACTCACAAGATCGCAGGCAAGTTCCAGCCAAAATGGGAAGGTCCATTTGTCATCGAGGCCGTGTTCTCCAACGGCGCCTACCGCCTCGCCAAGCAGAATGGGGACTTGCTTATGTTGCCCGTCAACGGCAAGTTTCTGAAGAAATACTATGTTTAGACAACATTCTCCAAATTATCGAGTCATGTACCCTCTTAGTACCCCTGAACTCGTACCCACCATTTTCCAAATTATCGAGTCATGTATCCATTGATACCACTGAACCCACATCCACAACATTTCAGATTACCGAGCCATGCACCCGCTGGTGCCACTGAACTCTCATCTCCTCAATATTCTAGAAAATCCAAATTATGTACTTACATTTCCGGTCACTCTCTCAGATAGTAAGTCACGTATAATCATACCTCTGAACTTTCTTCCTGAAAGAGATCCTCCCTCATGATCCACTACCCGCACTCCCAGTGCACAAAAAGGGTAATCGATCCACTAATTTCCGAAACGACCATGTCCTCATTACCTCTGAGTCGTTTTTACTTCCACCAAGAACAAACCGCCCCCTCACATAGAACTTCCATGTCCTCCTACCTCTGAGTAGTTCTATGCACCCCTTCTTCATTGAGCCCACTCCTGTCATGTCCTCATTACCTCTGAGTGGGAAGGATCCGTCGAAGAAATCACCATATTTGCCATGTCCACATTACCTCTGAGCAAGTATGTTGGTTCCCTTTCAACCTATTATCCGTACCCACAACCGGAGTGCGACAAGGATAATAGGTCCACAAACATCCTCTGTTGACCACAAATGTCCTCTGTTGACCACAAACGTCCTCTGTTGACCACAAATGTCCTCTGTTGACCGTAAATGTCCTCTGTTGACCACAAACGTCCTCTGTTGACCACTATTGATTATAGAAAAGTCTTCCGTGAAGTCTTCCCCTACCATGTTCTCATTACCTCTGAGTAGGAAGATTCCACGGTAAAACCCTCATGTTTGCTACGTCCTCATAATCTCGGAGCAAATATGACTGGCTTCCTCCCACCTTATTATCCGTATCCTGAACCAGGGTACGCCAAGGATAATAGGTCCACAAATATCCCTTGCTAAGCTTCTTAGCATAAATCTACCATCCTACCATGCCCCGGGAGCCCAGCTGCTCTACGGCATTCCTTTCTCCAGTACTGAGAACATCCATGACCATTTTGTCGTGGCTGTTCCGGACATCCTGATCAAACTTGTTATCCGTACCTAAAACCAAGGTACGCCCAGGGTAACAAGTCCATAAATAATCCTCCAGCAAGTCCAATTCCATGAACACCACAAGAACAAGAAAGAGAAGATGAGTTAAAACATGCTCATTTATCTCAAAATTCAAAAGAGCTACATCAGTGGGGATCACATCCCTGGCAAATAAAAATATACACATATGAAAGAAAAAAAAAAGAGAAGCAGAAGAGGACAGATGGTGGATCACTGCTCCGGGGCGCATAACACCGTGAGGCGGTCCTTTATCAAGGCGACCGACCGCTCAAAACTCTGTTTGGCTCGACGCTCTGCCTCCTGATTCAGCACCGCCGGGTCCTCCAGATGAGCATAGGCTCGCCAGTTGTCCTCAAACTCCTTAAAAGACCGCTCCAAGGAGGCAGAGGATCGGGAAACCCGCTCGGCCTCCCGAGCAATCGACTCCAGCTCTGCACGAGCAGCTTCCCGCTCTAACTCTAGGAAGGCCAACTCCTGTTGGAGTGCAAGAATCTGCTCCCGTGTGGCCGCTACTCCACGAGAAGCAGACTCTTCACGAGCCCTACAAGCCTGACCTCGACGACCCAGATGGGCATATGAAACAGAAAGCTTGTCAAGGTCTTCCCGCACAGCTGGCGCGGCAGCATTTCGCGTGAGCTTAATCTTGTCCCGAGCAGCAACGAGGCGACCCCGCTCCCGTTTAATTGCAGCGGGCAAGCCAGCCTGCCGTACTGCCAGCAGTTGGGTCACAAGTTGATCAGCCTCTGTCAGCTTAGGCTCCAGGAACGCTGCTAACCCCAGCCCGCCAGGAAGACCCTTCAGAGTGTCAATTTGGCCCCGAGCTCCCCGTAGAGACAGAGAAAAAGGGACCCCCCGTTCTACGGCAGCGTTTATACCCCTCCCTAAGTGGCGATAAAAGCTGTCAACCACATCCTGCGTCACCTCGTCCAGAGCCTCCGAGAAAACCGGTGTCAGCGGGAGTGTGGCTGGTAGCACGGAAGAAGACGCGACAGAATCTGCCGCTCCTGCCACAAGAGAAACCAACTCCGCACGGAAAGACGCTTGAACAGCGGCCAACTCCTCTTCAGCAGCCCGCAGGATTTGGATGCTCGACAAGGTCGAGAAGTCGACTTCCGGAGCCGTATCAACAGCGGAAGACGAGGCGGAAACCATTGCCAACTCCCTCCCCGTCTGCCCGGAGACGGCAGGAGGCTCTTCAATATGAGAGAGAGGAGAAGAAACATTCCTTTCGTCCGGATAATGGCCGACCGAACTCTTCCCGAGAACATCCGCGGCGAAAGGTAAAAGGTCAGGACCTGCAGGGCCAAGGCAACCATGAATCGACTTGACCCGAAGGATATGTTGATAGAGCGAATAAGCCCCTTCGGTAGTCAATATATGGCCTATCTTACCAATGGAGGAGTATGGAGGTTGAGGTTCGTTTAAAGCCACCACAGCCTCCTCACCAATAACCTCCGAATCAGGAATCAGGGAGTCGTCCCCGGGAGAAGAGGTACCGAGAACGGTGTCATCTCGCCGAAGCTCAACGACCGCAGGGGCGGGCCCAGAGGAACCTTCCTTCCCCCGAGCTGATGCTTCAGCAACCCGGGAACTTCCAGCAGCCTCCGGGAGAGCCCCAGCAGAAAGGACCGCGGCGCACATATCGTTGATTAAGACAGCAAGGGCGGGATCAACCTCAGAGGCAGTAGATGGTTCAGAAGACTCCGGCCCGTCGGACGCCTACAAAGAAAAGTGATTAAATCATATCTGCGAGAGGAAAGGGAACTACAACAAAGAAACAAATCCAATTTAGCCTTACCTCCGGAGTAGCATCGGTACCGTCATCCCTTTCGGTAATAAGCGATCCACGAGACTTAACGGCAGCTCTCTTCACAGAAAAATTCGCTCTACTGCCAGAAGATTCGTGCCTGACTCGCTTACGTGAGGAACCAGACACAGCCGGAAGCTGTTCTTCCCTCACTCTTCCACCTTCTGTAGAAAGAAATAGGCCCTCCGCCGGTTCATCAGGGATGGGAAGCGATTGATCTGCTACTTCTTCGCCTCCATCAAAAAGAGAATCTTCGCTATCATCTTCCTCCCCAGCCGACTCGGAAGGTTCTGATTCAGGGAGAGGAGTCTGAAGCGCTAGTTGCTTTCTGGCCTTATCCCCCTTGGGCTTCTCCTCTAAACCGGTACCCAAGATAAAACTGGTACTCGGATCGAAATTAATAGGAGGCTTGTTCACCATGACATGATACAAAGCAGCCACGTATAAAATTTCCCTTGGCGTCTGAGCATCAGGGACCGAGAAGCTGGCTCGAGTATGATAAGCATTATAATAATTCCATGCCCTGACGCCATCAAGAACACTACCTTCGAACCCCAAACCAGGATTGGGATGATCAAGGAATAACTGGCTATAACCGAACTGCCGAAAAAACCTACTAGGTAGGTAAGGCTCCAGGTACACCCTATCGCAGTTGCGATAAACCAAATGAGCAGGACGGATGTTACGCAACCAAGTGAGCATATCCGGAGATAGAAAGTGAGGAGGTCCAGTACCATCAAGGTGTACCTTACTCATATCCTCATCAGAAAAAAGAGGAACAGACACAAAAAGGTGACACCCATCTACCCTCGCCAGCACCCTCCGACAAGCCGGCATAGTATTGTATTCCCAAGACTGGCGATGGCATTTGAAGAGGAAAGCATCTTCATCCGTAGCATCTTCCGCTATCCCGGGTCCCAGCAAAAACTTGTAATGCATCGCCAACCACGCCATCAAGTAATGGAAAGGCAATTCTATGCGCTCAAAATCCAAGGTCTTCTTACGCGCAACAACTTTGGATGAGAAGGTCCGAAGACCGTGGTGGATGCTGCACACCATGGCGGGAAGAAGGGCCAGCCTAACTCCGAACACCAGTTTAACGGCGGGAAGAATAAAATGGCGACCGATCCTCTCGATGGAACCTGCTCCTCCCGAGACGACGCAATTCCGTAAGCATATCATCAAAAAGCCAGCCAGAAGCGCCTTCTCTGACATCTGCGTGGTCCCATAGTAAAAGTAGCTGAGAGAGTCAGTTTGGCTCCCAAATATGTCACTCCTGGACCGCGACTTCTTGACGCCTGACATCAAATCCTTCACCTCCACGTGCGTTTTAGGGGTTCGAGGAGTAACTCCACCAGAAGGGTTAACTTTGAAAAGGTAAATAATCCATGATGTGGTGTGGGGAGCGGTCCCTTCGGAGCTATCCGCTGTCTTTATGGCCATCTGGTGACAAGCACTATGGTGGCACAGCAACTCCCGGTATACTGCAATGAAACCTGGGAATCGTCGGTCCAAGTCCTCAAACTCCTCATTCGAAGGGGTATACACCTCGAAAGGCTCATTTCCCCAGGGGAGTTTAGAGACAGTATACATCTCATGAAGAGCAAGCCCCAGCTCCCCTACTGGTGAGAAGAATGTCCCCGTTCGCCAGCTATACATCTCCAAGAGCGCCATGAACAGCGGCTTATTAATAGGGAGCCCGTGACAAGTCCCTCGAACAGCATGATAAAGTCCCACCTCACGCAAGAGTGTTCCGTAGGTCTGCAGGACCCAGGTGGTCAACTGGACCCACATAGAAGTAGGGTTTATCCAGTTCGGCAACGCTATCCTACCAACAGGATAGGACTTCTTACGGACAAGCCGATTCAAGAAGGTGTCAGCCTGAGCAAATGAAAAGTTGGGACCGTATGCATTCATGAAGGAGCTCGGGGCCAGACCCATCATATACCGAGGGATGGGATCCTTACCTGGGTATGCTGACCGCATATTCGGATTGTAATGGATGTCGCCCATCAACATCCTCGATTGAGTAGGGGTCAAGTTGCACACCATCTTCCTGTTCAACAGCACCATGTTGAACCACGATAAGGGATAATGGCGTTCCATAAAAGGGATTTGGATTGACTCCCCGTCCAAAGAGAAATCCCAGTTCTCGGAAATCTCTAACACTCGAGAGTTCCCTATGATTAGAGCATCTCCAAAGAGGAATAGAGGCTTCAGGTATTTCCCATCCAGCCTCCCAGTGTTCATCATAGAACGAAGGTAATGAAGGGTCTGATTCTCGATGGCGTTCAACCTCTCCAAAGGCTCATCAGCAGGGAACTGATTCAATACATGCTTAATTAGGTCGTCAAGACGCACACCCAAAGCGAATTGATTTGAACCAACCAAAAGTTCCCCCACAGGATTCACGGGCAGATTTACTAGAAAAAGATAAAAGAAACAAGGTCAGAAGACAAACAAAGAAAATAGAAGTATTGGAAACGATTACTGAAGTCTATGCGGCTCAGGTTGCCCCAGCCTCATGCGGCTCATCAGCAGATAGGTCCATGCGGCTCTGCGCGTCATAGCCCCATGCGACTCTGAATTAACCAAGTCCGTACAACTCAGATTCAGAAGGGTTTATAGATTAATGCGGCTAAGCCCGACTCATACAAACTGCTGCGGCTACAAACCATCAAGTTCATGCGGTTCAAAAGTGAGCAACGCTTATGCGGCCCAAGTCGAAAACACACATGCGGTCACATCGATACGTCTCGTATATGTGGCTTGTGCATAAAGTATGCAACAGAGCCATGGCAGCAGCTAAGGTTTTTCGGAGTGACCCCCTTACCAGCGATGGACGGGTGAACATCAGGATGGACAGCGCCTACAGCAACCGGCGGAGGAGCGACTACATTCGTCGCCGCAGTTGCCGTAGCAGCAACTGCCTTGCCCTTCGCGGCCTTCGATGCAGCAGATCTCTTGGGAGCCATAGTCGATGGATGAAGAAGGAAAATGAAGAGCGAAGTTGGCAACAGGGAATTCAAGCAAAGAAAGGAGGTAAAGAAATCCCCAAGAGCTAAAAAACTCCTATTTATAGGCGATCAATAAAGCAGAAAGATGCCTCGGATTATGTGCCGCCTCCAAAAATAAAGGCGAGAACGCTTCGATCAAGGCAAAACCGACCCTTGGGATCCTCCTCCAAAAGGCGGCGTCAAATCAAATCGAAGGCAATTAATGAAGATTTGCTCACGTGGTCAGGGCGCGTGGCAAAGAGCTTATGCGGCCAGAAGAATCTATGCAGCCGAGATGCTAATGCGGCCAAGAAGCTCAGGTAAACAGAACATCCTATGCGGCATGAACAGGGCCATGCTTCTTATTCAAAGTGTTTCAATTTTATAAATTGAAAACTTTGAAGGGGGTCCTGTAGAAGCATGAAAAATATTAGAATAAAGGCATAAATGGCCCATGCGGTTTTGGGTAGCAAGTCTATGCGGCTCATACTGGAGTTGCCCTATGCGGCCCAAAAGAAGACCCTCAGACTCATGCGGCTCGGGGATGAATGCGGTTCAGCAGAAATATGCGGCTCAATTGACGACACGTGTGACCCCCCCCCCACAGTTGGCCACTGGAGTAATGGTCTCATTTAATGCTCTGACACGACTCGACGGCTGTCTCTGACATAAAGTATCATAGTGGCTCTGCCATAAATGACAGACTCTTCGGGAAAAGAAGAAAATCTCTGACCCGATCTGACAAAAAATCCTAGATTGACGCGTGGCAAAAGTCTCATGTGGCTCGGATAGAGAACAGCTTCATGCGGCTCATTGAGGAGTCACTCTAGTATGATTAACAAAAATCTGCCATATGCGGTCCACCCATAGCCCGGTCTATGCGGCTCAACACCACGCTAATTCATGCGGCCTACAGAAACTATGCATATGCGGCTCACGGAAAGTTCGTCCCCTGCGGCTCGATGAGGCATTGACTCATGCGGCTCACGAGTAGTATCCCCCTGCGGTTCAAGTGTTGGTTACCCTATGCGGCCTTGGCAGGATCTTCAATTTAAAAACGTGGCACTGAAGATGCAACAGAATCCCAACGAGAATATTCGACATCATCATCATAATTGCCGAGATCAGGGCATATCATTCATCATCAAGTCAATAGGACACGTGGCGAGCAATCAAATATTGGCATAATCAATCACGAAGATTTAAAGCAGTCAGCATTAACTGCTCATAAGATTTGGTGCTATCCGCATTAGTGGCCGAGATTCATTACGATCAGGATCAAGGGCCCAGATAGAATAAAGGAGCGCCGACATTCCAAATAGATAATCATCAGCGAACCCTAATGATCCCACCCCACTCTTATAAATAGCCAGCATCATTCCCATGTAAAAAAGGTCGGCAACAAAAGAATAAAAAAAAAAGAGAGAGATATACACAGAGAGAGCTCCCCCTTTTCTTGATACTCACAGAGAGAGAGAAGCCAGAAGAGCAACCCGAGGAGAGTAAGAAGAGCCTTTCTTCGTCAACGCCGAGCAGATCTTCCCCGAGCCAAGGCTGCATACCGATCGTCCAAGGAGTAAGGCAGAGCGGCCGTCGCTTTCCCGAGCCTCTATCGTCACCCTCCAGAATCAAAAATAAACAATCGTACTTAGTCTGCTGTACCTAGGTTTTCGTCCCTAGGCTTTCTTTGTACGAGCGAGTTTGTATTGTGAGTCTAAGTTCAGTCCTCCGATAATTGTTCTGTTCTTTTACAATCAATGGCAAACAATAATAGGATTCTTATTTTAGGAAATCTTATTATGATCTAAAATATGATGTTGATAGAATATTTTAGACATAATAGGATTCCTATTTTATTCCTATTTAGGAAATCCTATTATGACTAGAATAAGATTTTCTCATCCTATACTTATGGGGTGAGGGTGGAGACAAAGCACAGCATAAAGTACATATTCGGGGTGCTTGTCCACATGGAAATCTAAGAGAAAGTCCGTACTTTGCTCTTAGGAGTTCGCCATCCAAGACAAAAGGAAGAAGAAGCTCTAATCGAGGAGTCGTCAACTTCAGTTAGAGAGATTGCTAAGGGTTGGTTAGTGATCTCTATTGTAATATTGTATTTTTCTTCTTGAGAGTGTTGAGGGGGTTGAACCTATTTGGGCAAAGTCAACGTGAGTTCTGTCAATCTTGTAATTTTATTTGAGTTATTAAAGGTTGGGATTTGTCCAGGTGACATAATCACCACCATATACTTGTCTTTATTTGTGCTTGGTGTCCGTTAGACGGGGGTCGGTTTTGATCAGGTGGGTTGGCAAATGCTTCCGCACGCGTCCAACAAGTATGTCCTTTATACACCTTTGTTACAACAAAAATGTATCTTAAGAATTATTACTAAAGCGTTATAAGTAAGCCAAACAGGTATCCTACATTTCTATAAGGTTTTATTACTAAAGCATCATCTTCTGATTTTAGAAAAGGAAAATGCTAAAAAGCCTGTGGTCTGTGCCCGCCGGCTGTGACCGCGGGCTGAGGTGTCACAACCCAATTTTCCCCTTATTCGCGTGGATCCCACCTACCGGTGCCCTGCCAATTAAAAGTTGTCACTCCCGTTTTTCCGTTCTATGTATTTTCAGTATACGTGTATAACTTTTTGACCCGTATTTTGACTTGTCTAGCATGGTTTGGTCTTGGTTTGGCTTGGCTTGGTTTAGTTTGGTTTGGTTTGGTTTGGGTCAAGATGGTTCATCATGTTGAACCCTCTTTATAACCCAACCCCTTTCTCTCTCCTTCTTTACTTTCATTTATTTCTTCATCTACTTTTCTTCTTCATTTATTTTCTCCCAAACCCTTAGGCAAGTGTAATCTTGCTTCATAAGAGATCTCATGTTTTATTGTTCCAATGTCTTTCTTACATAGTTTTATAACACTTTAGTACTTGGTATTTTTGGTTTTGGTGGATAAAATCTTATAGATTAAGTTTACTCAAATCTTGATTTTTTGGGGTTTTGATCTATCAAACTTTATTATTTCAAGTTTTGATTGTTCCATGTTGTAGAAAATTTCGTTCTATCCAATTTAGACCTTTAAAAGTCCCAATTTTGAGTTATTTTGAGGGATTTACGAACTTGGAAAGTTTATGGGTTTCATGAACTCATGCTCTCGGCATGGAGAAAAAGAACAATGCTGGGTGCATAGCTCTTTTTATGCGCCCACAGCCACCTTTTCTTTGGGCACATAGCCCAATATATGTGCCCAAAGCATCCTACTTCCTTCAGCTTGGGCGCATAGCCATTTACATGCGCCCATAGCTCTTCAGCTCGGGTGCATAGCTCTTGATATGCACCCACAGCTCTTCAGCTTGGGCGCATGGCTCCTAATATGCGCCCCCTTAGCCATGGAAGATAGTCTCCTTATTTTCCTTCTAGAACACCCTGTCCCCAGCATGTAGGCGTATGCACTATTGGGCTCATGCCTTCCATAGTACATGCACCCTGGGCGCATGCTGTTTAGGTGCATGCTCCCTTCGGGCGCATGCTTCTTTGGGCGCATGCCTGTTTATGGGCACAAGATGCTTTGGACGCATGCTGCCCTGGCGCATGCTGCACTTGGGCGCATGCTGTCCCTGGCCCCCTTCCTTTTGCCATGATAATTCGTCTTGCTTTACCCATGCTTGTACCCCATATTGCTTAGTGTAAGTTGTGACCTTCGAGCATGATGGGCATCTTCCATGATGGCCTTGTATAATGTATTATCTGTGTTTTGTATGTACTCTGGGCTTTAAACACGATCTTAGCATGACATGTATACTCCTTGGTAACTCTTTCGGTGGCCCGTCGTGGCGCACCCTTGACCAGTGAATCCTTGGCATACAAGTGCACTTAGCATGAGCACGACATGATAAATATGAACACGACATGGTAATATGGCTTAATATGATAACTCTTGATAGTGGCCCGGTGAGGCGCACTCTTGACAAGCCACTTGACATGATAACTCTAACAGTGGCCTGTCGTGGCGCACTCTTGACAAGTAACAAGTAAATATGACATGTACAAGCTTAATAGTAGCCCATGGTGGCGTGTCACACCCCGCTCCCGTAGGAGCGATCGTCCTCGCTAAGGCGTGATGCCGCACGAGCCTAGATTGTGCTCGTGCAAGACGGGTTCCATAACGGTCGATTTCAGCGGCTGCGACAGGGTCGTCGCACAGAAGTCCCATGCAGAGACATTGAATCATAACAGCAGAAATTTAGAACAGACGAAAGTTATTCGAAGAAGCTCTTTATTGATATTGAAACAAAGGTTATAATGGATGCAAGGCCAAGATTACAAGTCTCTCAAGCTCACTCTTCTCACATTATAAGTCACTCAGCTCTCTCTCGTCTCTCAATTACAAGTCTTGAGCCAGCGGAAGCTTCGGAAGGCGACGTCCATACATTATGTCCCGTATAAGTCTTTACTCCATGCGGCCGCACGCTTCGAATCGCCAAGGAACTTCGTGCCTCAACGCATCCAAGCGAGCTCCATGCCACGAGCTTCTACCTGTTCCTGCACATGAAAACTATGTGGGTGTCAGTACTCAACTGTACTGGTGGAATGAGCTCCTCGCCCACCCATACAAAACCGACATGTTATTTTACTTTGTGCAGCATAGTCCCTTCTTATCAATTGTCTTTCTACTCTTGCCTTAGGATCAGTTTTAGGACCGACGCTTTGGCCTATTTCGTGTCTTTAGACCATCTCGTGCTTGCAACGACAACGTTAACTCATACCTCGCCTCAAAACCCTTATCGTGCCAACAGCGTTAAACTATCGATTTGTGTTTGCATTACGGCCCAAATCAGAGACACAACTACACGATAGACTCCATTTCCGTGTGACCGTGCTACCTCCTTTAATATGTCCTGCCTCGCCACTCAATGTGACTTAACTATGTCGCCGTCTCGCGGCCCTTGCTACTTTTATCACCAATTGACCCAATCGAGACTTCTGAACTTATGTCGACCCACTTTGCCTTGTGGCGGTTCCTGACTTAAACTCCAGAAAACTCAGATCCAACAAATACAACTTATATGCCAAGATTTATGACTCGACGCCACACCCCTGTGCCAAGCATGTCGCCTATGTTGAAGCCACATCTTAGGCCCCAAGCATCATGTTTTTTAACTTGTATACACCTTCAACTAGACTCAATTCCAAAGGCATACGCGCGGATAGCCGCCATTTTGTCGACATCTATATGAACACGGGTCACTGGCAGGACAAGCCATCCTGGACTTATAGCTGGCGTATAGGATGGTCCGGTCACCGCAAGTAGCTAGCCCCGATGAGCGTCCACCGAATACCTGTTGCCCTACCTGGCACAGCTATACCCGTTTCCTCCTAGGCCAGATTCGGTCCTGTGGCCACAGGTTGTCGATCCGAGGAAACCCTTTCTTCCTTGTATAAGTTGTCCATGACCATGCAAGACTCGATACAAACTGACGTCTCACACAGTCATTCCTCTTCCAAAGTTACCATCTCTTTCAAAACCAAGTTCAAGACTTCTATCCTTGAGACCCCTCGACGACCCACGGTCGCGAGCATTCTTTCCTTGAGACCCCTCGATGACCCACGGTCGCGAGCATTCTTTTCTTGTTACCCTATCATTTGATTCAACTCATGAACGCCTATTTGATAGTCCTTTCTCAAAACTCACTTTGAATCAATTGTAGTCCTTGCCTTAAACAATAAGTCTGTGCATCGTGCCTTAAGCCAATCGTGCTCTATGCGACACTCCTGTCCAAGTCGACGGGCCTTGAGATCGTGGGACTACTTAGCTTTGACAAACCACGAAAGAGCGGGACGGTACTTGTAATGTCTTAGGTCGACCGGCATAACTTTGCCTAACTTAACTTCGCAACAACTTAACTAGCAAAGGCTGCGTCAAGCTTTGCCTTAATGGATCGTGCCGTGCACGCATCCAACTTGAACCACCAAGTCACTCGGGTGCCTAGACTTAGGTCACGAGCCACTCAACGCAACTTAACTCATGGCAAGCCAAGGCTATGCCAAGCCTTGGACGACGGGACCGTGCATGCTTTATGAAGCATTCATGCGGACGATGCCTATGACTTAGGCTACGATCATAACTTCGCCTAATCTACCAACTTTCCTTCTTCCAAGCCACGGGACGAAGGATTGAGTGTCATCTTCAAAGCACGCCGTACACCAACTCTAAGCCGACCGTTGGACCTTTCCATATTCTAACTCAATTCGACCCGTCGGGATTATTCCCTTTAGCTATGTGAATTCATCTCTTTTATTATTAAGCCTACTTGTGCAAGTTGAAAACACGCAATTTATTATGTGAAGGCAAAGATGAGGCGAGTTCACCGAAACTACCCCACCTGAGCGAGCGGTCGCCTTGACCGAGCGATGCTCCGAGTAGCCGTTGCAAGGCTAAGTCCGAACGCCGTTGGCGTTTCGATTCCTCCGATTGACTAAGCGGGACAGGGTACTACATCATACACCACTCAGAAAAAGTTTCGTCCTCGAAACTAACTGAGTACACTTATCGACTTATCACTTTAATCAACATTCAAGAACTCTCGCCCACACTACGCCTATGCTTTTTCCAAATTCGAGCCACGCTCGTGCTACCCATAATCTTTTCTTCTAAACTCACGATCTCAAAATCATCGACACTTCCCCTTTCCTCAAGTCTCACTTGAATCAACGCATCACTTAGTTGGATCGTGCACATATTCCAGGCGTCCCCAAAATACATGCATTTCAGCCAAGCCTCGTGATAGAGAATCCAACATCACCACTCGAGTCGGATCGTACACATATTCGAGCGTCCCTGATATACGTGCATGTCAGCCGAGACTCGCGAGTGGTGCCTCCACAATTTCCTACCACTTCGTACTCGGACGTCTGCCTAACTACTAGGCTATTTTTGGCTAAAGTCATTCGTTAGTATTGGAATCATAGTTCCCAAACAACAATATCAACACTGACCCCGTCGTAAGGTCACGAAGTTGATGGTACGGGATTTTCTACCCAAGCTCGCATCACTTCGATTTCTAAACATCGAGCATCGATTCCCTACACACGTCTCAACATTCGTCGCACGGGGTCTGAGTTATTCAGCAAAGCCATCCTATGACAACTTACGTTTCAACCAATTCCTTAACATATCAATCTTACTCGTTCAACAAGCTATTTCGCATAGTCAATCTCTTCGAACATGTTCGACATAATCTTCCTATCATCCCTTCCAAGTCAAGCACGCTACGACACAATCCATCGCTAAACCATAATTCACATTTCATAGTCCCTAAGTCATTCATTCCAATTCACGTATTCGATCATGAGGTCGTCTAGCTTAACAATAAGTTGCACCCCGATCTCACGCGATTCAGATTATCCACGGTGGGCATGAATCACCATACACACTCCCGCGGGATAATTATCCTCATCGGGACGTAACTCTTGTTTTGCGTCTAGACTAATTTATTTTCGATGCACGGATTGGACCTACTAAATCCTCAAGTTTTATTCATCAATCGTAAGTCCTAATATCCTCGAATTTTTCTTCGCATCAAATCGACAAGTCGAGACAATCAAAGTCGCCGCGTCCTGATTTTCTGAGTTCGATCATTCCCGCGTCATGAATCACCATGTCAGCGCTCACGCGAAACGATCACCTCAAATCCGACGTAACGCATGTGCGAGGCTAGAGTTGCGCTCGCACAGGACAAGAATGTCGACGCTGTGGTTATATGTGTAACCATCAAGACACTTTTATTTTCATCCGGCATTCATCTCAATCAAAATTCTAAGTATAGTATCCAACCGAACAATAACACGCGCACGATCGTCATTCGCCGAGTTAGAGTACCCCCGAGTTATCGCATAGCAATCTTTGATACGCCTCAATACCATCGACGATATGCGTAACCTGACGATCTTCCTTTGCAACCAATTTCAAGTCGTATGAATGATGCTATCGTCCGACTGGATAATCTCCTCGACATTCAAGTTCCAGTTCAATTATTATCCCTCGAATCCTTAATCGATCGATCGACATCCCTGAGGCTATCGCATACACCACTCAGGGATGAAGCCATTCAACAAATCCTCAACTTATTTTTTGATTCAAAATTGACTTCTTCAAGTTTTTCGTTCGAACCATTCCTCAACTTCCAAGCACGCTCACCTATATCGTACCGACGTTATCGTCGCTCGATAGCACCCCTATCGAAAGTCATCTCACTTTACTCAATCGAGTTCAACTCATTCTCGTCCGACACAATTCAATTCCAGAACTCGACTTTTCTAAGGTCGACGCAACTTTGGTGTATATGCCCAGCCCGACATAGCCAATCGTGCTTACGTAAACCACCTTTTTGTTTCTTTGTCAAAAACTGTTCTCCTACGTTTTATAAAATAGATAGACTTATTGTATGGACATCCCGTGGGACATTTGAGAGAGAGCGCACCAACGATAACAACTTGCGGAAGCACAATTCAGAGTTTGCAGAAATAACGGAGTTAAAAAATTCAATCGGTAGTCCAAGGACATAAAGCCGTACTCTGATATCATTATGTCACGCCCCGCTCCCGTAGGAGCGATCGTCCTCGCTAAGGCGTGATGTCGCACGAGCCTAGATTGCGCTCGTGCAAGGCGGGTTCCATAACGGCCGATTTTAGCGGCTGCGATGGGGTCGTCGCACAGAAGTCCCATGCAGAGACATTGAATCATAGCAGCGAAAATTTAGAATAGACGAAAGTTATTCAAAGAAGCTCTTTATTGATATTGAAACAAAGGTTACAATGGGCGCAAGGCCAAGATTACAAGTCTCTCAAGCTCACTCTTCTCACATTACAAGTCACTCAGCTCTCTCTCGTCTCCCAATTACAAGTCTTGAGCCAGCGGAAGCTTCGGAAGGCGACGTCCATACATTATGTCCCGTATAAGTCTTTACTCCATGCGGTTGCACGCTTCGAATTGCCAAAGAACTCCGTGCCTCGACGCATCCAAGCGAGCTCTGCGACACGAGCTTCTACCTGTGCCTGCACATGAAAACTATGTGGGTGTCAGTAGTCAACTGTACTTGTGGAATGAGCTCTTCGCCCACCCATACAAAACCGACACGTTATTTTACTTTGTGCAGCATAGTCCATTCTTATCAATTGCCTTTCTACTCTTGCCTTAGGATCAGTTTTAGGACCGACGCTTTGGCCAATTTCGTGTCTTTAGACCATCTCGTGCTTGCAATGACAATGTTAACTCATACCTCGCCTCAAAACCCTGCTCGTGCCAACATCGTAACCTATCGAGTTGTGTTTGCCTTACGGCCCAAATTAGAGACACATCTACATGATAGACTCCATTTCCGTATGTCCGTGCTACCTCCTTTATTGTGCCCTGCCTCGCCACTCAATGTGACTTAACCATGTCGCCGTCTCGCAGCCCTTGCTATTTTTATCACCAACTGACCCAATCGAGATTTCTGAACTTATGTCGACCTACTTTGCCTTGTGGCGGTTCCTGACTTAAACTGCAAATAACTCAGATCCAACAAATGCAACTTATATGCCAAGACTTACGACTCGACGCCACACCCCTGTGCCAAGCATGTCGCCTATGTTGAAGCCACATCTTAGGCCCCAAGCATCATGTTTTTCAACTTATTTACACCTTCGACTAGACTCAATTCCAAAGGCATACGCGCGGATAGCCGCCATTTTGCCGACATCTATATGAACACGGGTCACTGGCAGGACAAGCCATTCTGGACTTATAGCTGGCGTATAGAATGGTTCGGTCACCGCAAGTAGCTAGTCCCGATGAGCATCCACCGAATACCTGTTGCCCTACCTGGCACAGCTATACCTGTTTCCTCCTAGGCCGGATTCGGTCCTGTGGCCACAGGTTTTCGATCCGAGGAAACCCTTTCTTCCTTGTACAAAGTTGTCCATGACCATGCAAGACTCGATACAAACTGACGTCTCACACAGTCATTCCTCTTCCAATGTTACCATCTCTTTCAAAACCAAGTTCAAGACTTCTATCCTTGAGACCCCTCGACGACCCACGGTCGCGAGCATTCTTTCCTTGAGACCCCTCGACGATCCACGGTCGCGAGCATTCTTTCCTTGTTACCCTATTATTTGGTTCAACTCATGAACGCCTATTTGATACTCCTTTCTCAAAACTCACTTTGAATCAATTGTAGTCCTTGCCTTCAACACTAAGTCCATGCATCGTGCCTTAAGCCAATCGTGCTCTACGCGACACTCCTGCCCAAGTCGACGGGCCTTGAGATCGTGGGACTACTTAACTTTGACAAACCGCGAAAGAGCGGGACGGTACTTGTCACGACCCGCACCCACTGTGAGGGTACGAGTACGTAACAACACCCAGCCTACGCCGCAGTGTCGGCGGTAGAATGTTGTCCTAGGTCACAACATCTAACATTATAATGCTAAACAGTTTATACTCCCCGAATGGGGGTGACATAGCAGAATGTAAACTCAATCACAACTAAGGCAGAAAGATAAGATAGAAAGAAAGATACTGCTGAAATGAAGGAAATTCACAAGTACAAACAGAGAGTCTAAGTGTCTAAGATAAGTACATATCCCAAATCCCAAGTATCAAATATATACAGTCATCCAGAGAGTAATGTAAATGAAAACATCCTAGTCTAGAGGAGTGTCATCCACAGCTAAAGGCTCCTACTGCTGGACCAAGTCTATACTGTCATCTAGGGTAGTCCCATAATAAGTGGGACAGCACGCCTCGTCCTCATCCTCTGTAATATTTTAACAGGTCCAGTCAGGACAGGAGCGAGCACAATACATCTCAACAAGTCATAGCAGGAAAGGAAATATAATCATGCTAGAGAATAAAATACAGGTAACTAAAGAATAGCATAATGTAAGAGAGAGACAGTAAGTAAATATCTATGATATATAAAAGAGGGATAGTGCTGTGATTCAGAGTACAAGATGAACATGTGAATGGCTTAGGACTGATTCATGACTACACTAAGAGTGATTCATGACTATACTACTTTGGATATTTATTCACATGACCGTTCATACTCCCTCGTACCCTAATCAATACACAAGGATCCAGTCAAGTTACGTTAAGATTCGTGACTAAACTACTTAACCCGTATAGGTTGATTCATGAATTGATTCGTGAAGGCTCGGTGATCATGAGAGTACATGAGTCACTAGCTGATTCTCGAAGATTCATGATAATAGAAGCAAGAGATACGTGATGTAAGTGAAACACACGAGACAAGAGTATCTGATGCTCCCGAGAGAGATAACATCTCATGAAGGGATCCATATAGTACTAATCCGTGTTACCAACGTGTCAACATCAAGTAAGATAATCTAAAGCAGGAAAAATAATCCTAAACAAGATATAAAATGATCAGAGAATATACTCGCCTGATGTCTGAATGTCCAAGTAAATATACTGTCCGATGAGAGGTGTCTGGCTCCTAATCAGAACAGCACAAGTCACAACAAGTCTAAAATGATAACATGAAGCTCTAGTATGCATTCTATATGATTCTAGGTCAATCTAGACCAAAGTCAACTCTTGGTCAACCTTGGTCGACCATAGAAGTCAAACTAGGTCAACTAAGTCTAAACTAGTCTAACTAGTCTATTCTAGGCCTAATCAAGACTAAACAAGTCTAACTAAGCTCTCACTAGTCTAACAGACACACCAAAGCCAATACCACATATATATATATATATATCACTATTCACACATATGAATATATATATATATATATATATATATATATATATATATATATATATATATATATATATATATATATATAATATATATATAAAATATATATAAAAAAAATATATACAATAGGAATATGCCTAGCACCTTAGCTATCATACATATAGAAATACCCAAATATTCTACTCTACCATTCACACATCACATTAGATTAGACTTATATATATAACTATAGGCATTTGTGTTAGTTTACAATAGATTGTGGGTGTGTGAGTGCACTGAATATGCGACAGGAAAAATAAACAGTGTGTGTGTACAGTGAGATTGTGTGTGTACATGATACATGGCAATGTGAGGAACATGTGTGTGTGTGTTAATGAGGAACATGTGTGTGTATAGAAAATATGTGAGCTGTGTGTGTATGAGTGACAAGAGTGTGTGTATGTGTGAGTGTCACATAGAGTGTTATCATGATATAGCTTGTGTGTGTGTTAACCTGGAAAATAGGGAGTAGTATTCTGGATATACATTGACAGAAATATAGTAAACCAATCCATCAACTACTAGCTAACCATGACAGCCAACTAACCTATTTGAATTTAGCTAAGGAAGGGAAAACAATTTCAAGTTTTTGGGATGAAGTTAATTCTCAGTTTTTGAGAATTTCTAATGACAGTTCACATAAAGAACAGTGAAGAAAATCTGCAACAGTGTGTACCAGCATATGCAAGAGTGTCTCAGGTTATCTAAACAACCATTCAACCACCCAATTGAGTTCAGTCATGGCTAACATTCTTAGGAATGACAATAAACATGTGTGTTGGCAGGATATAGAGTGTGTGGACTGTGTAGGAACAAAAGTGTGTGCCACAGGATTGTGTTCTCAGGTGACAGTGAACCAAGTCCCTGTGTGTGTGTGTTCAGGACCATGTGAACCGGGGTGATAGTGTCCAGGTCAATTTTCAGTGTGTGTTGACAGGAACATGTGTGTTCCAGTGAAGGGAAGGCATGAAAGCAGTGTGGGTTCAATTATACAATGTGTTAACAGTGACAGTGCAAAATAGGAAGGAAACCAATCCAGTTTTCGATTTCCAGCAATACACATTGAACTATCGGTTGACAGGAATTAAGAAGGACTATTCTAATATATTAAATCAACCAATTATAACTAGATAGCATGTAGGATTAATGGATAGCTGATGACATCAATCAAAAACATGTTAAAAATAGAATAACAGTTTTAGGAAAAACTGGAAACAATTTTATATTAGTCACATATACATTCAAATCCCCATTTACAGATTATAAGGCCTATTGGAATATGTAAATAAAACTAACAGAGATTTATAACATGTTAGGATATAATTTAGCATTCAATTTAATCACTAAATAACAGGAATTAAAACAGAAAAAGGAGAGCAGTGATACTCACTGATACTCTAAGTATCAATCGACTGGACATAACCAAAACCACATTCGATTTCATAATTCAAATTAGCAATTCATGAAGAACATTAGGTTGGTAATAATTAGTGGTTATTAGGAAGTGACACACAAACAAAATGGTGTCCTAAAACAGGACACAAACGTGTCCAAGACCACACAAAACACAATACACACGACTGGGTTCAGTCGACAGTGTGTCTGTGTCCAGTGCGGGTCGAATCCCTCACTCGACACGGACTCACATGACACGTGGTCTTGGAGGTGTCGTGTCAGACATTGCCCCAAGGCCTGTGTCAAAGAACACGTATCCTCGAGCCCTAGAACAGTCGTACGAGCCCACGAGCAGCAGGGCACTGCTGACCGCACGCGCGTGGCCGTGTCTATGACTCCAAATTGACACAACCAAGACACGAATCCAGCTCAGTCAAGTAGAAACCTATAAGCGACACAAAAGCACAAATTTCTATTCAAACACAAATCGAAAACAGAATCGAAATGCCCACTGTGGCATTTCGTCGAACACCTACGACCCTACACTGATACGTGCCCGATACGGACAAGTACAGGACACAAAATCGAGCAAACCCTATTCCTACAGCACAAGGACACCTAGGGCTTGGTATTTATGCAAAAAAACCTAATTTTAATGGATGAATAGGAAATTACCTATGTGTGTTCTTCAACACAAAAAGCCTCTTCAAATGAGCTCTCCAAAGCCACCCAAAATCTCCAAATTGCTTCAAATCTGAGATGTGACTCCACAATAGTAGAAGAATAGTGATTAGAACACTATGGAGGAAATCCCAATAAAAAATGGAGCTCTATTGATTAAACTATGAAGAAAATAGAATGGAGGCTCACCTAGTTCTTAGGAAAAATGATAGAATAATGGAAAGAGGCACAACTTTCTAAAAGATATTATATAGGCAAGGGGGGGACTTGGCCGGCCACTTAAGCTAGGGTTAGGGTTTTTAGGTTGCATCTAAGGGCTAGCAATGAATCAAGACTAATGAGTGGCCTAGAATCTAGGGCTCTTTCCTAGTTAAGTTGTAAACCACTCACTTAGCTAAACATGACTCAAACCACTATCCAATACTAACTAATTCTCAATGTGGCTAACTAGGCTAGCTATGGCTAATCTAGGTTAGGTCCCATCTAGGTTAGGCTAACCAAAACCACATGGCAATAAATAAACTAGTATTTAAATTACACCATTCAAATAAATCATTTCAAATTCCTAATAAAATATGTTAAATTCAAATAATTCAAAAATGACAAAAATATCCTCGAACTAGAAATGTGGTAGATGAAACACCCTAATCACATAGCTAGGCTCTAGGTCAAGCTGTCTCTAGTGTTACACTAGCAAAATACCAAAATTATAAGTCATGGTTTTAATTAGTTTAAAAATGATTAAAAATCACCAAAAATCATAATATGAAATAAATATCAATAAATAATAATTATAATTACAAAATTTCAAAATTATCCTCATCTGGAAAACTGGGTATTACAATCCTACCCACCTTAGAAAAATTTCGTCCTCAAAATTAAAAGGCGAAACTACACTGATGAGAAGGATAGATAATCATACCTCACGGTGCAAACAGATATGGGTATTGCTCACGCATCTCATCCTCCCGCTCCCAGGTCGACTCTCCTGGAGAATGATGCCTCCATGCGACGCGATCCAAGGGTATTATCTGGTTTCTCAGTACCTTCTCTCGGCGATCCAGAATCTCCACAGGCTGCTCTGGATAACTGAGAGTAGGTCTGTCACTCCCCGTTCCCGGAATGCGTATTTTTATACGTATACCGCTTGCCCAAATTTATTTAGTATCTGTCATGCATTTATTTTATATTTAATTCTTTTAATTTCATGCTAATTATTTTTCTGTATTTTATTTTCTGCTTTTTCTTTGCTCTTGGTTCATTTCGGTTCATGGTAAACCAACTTGGTTCGGTTTGGTTCAACATGGAAAGGAATGGATGGCTTGGATTTGGTGGAGAGAATGAATGTTGGAGATCCACTTGACCTTGATATAAAACTTCTTCTTTTATTCTCTCTCTTCATTCATTCACATTTACTCCTCCACCAAACCCTAACCCACCTGTGAGAGGCAAGTACATCTTGCACACCATGAGGGATTTCATGCATCCCCATTTATTTTTAGTCTATGTTGTTCATCTTCTCATCCTCTACAAATTTAGGTCTTGAAGTTTTTGATTTCCATGGATGGTTGGGTGTAGATCTAAGTTTTAAGTTTTGGTTTTCATATGGATTTTATGGTTTTGATCTATCAAACTTTGTTGTTTCTGAAAATAAGTGGTTCCATGTTGTAGAGAATTTAATTCTTCCAAAGTTTGGCTTTTGAAAAGTTAGATTCCGATTTATTTTGAGGAAGTTATGGCCAAAATAATTTTGGTCAAACTTCTATGTTCATCTGCAGCATGAGGCACATGTCGCAGTAGAGCCGCACAGATGTCGCGGTTGGGCCGCATGAGGCACATGTCGCAGTAGAGCCACATAGATGTCGCGGTTGGGCCGCATGAGCCGCATGTCGCAGTAGAGCCGCATAGATGTCGCGGTTGGGCCGCATGGGGCATATGTCGCAGTAGAGCCGCATAGATGTCGCGGTTGGGCCGCATGAGCCGTATGTCGCAGTAGAGCCGCATAGATGTCGCAGTTGGGCCGTATGAGGCCGCATGTCGCAGTAGAGCCGCATAGATGTCGCGGTTGGGCCGCATAGGCCGCATGCTGCAGTTGAGCCGTATTTGGTGCCGCAAATGAGCCGTATGGGGCACATGTCGCAGTTGAGCCGCATATGGTGTCGCAGTTGGGCCGCATAGGCCGTATGTCGCAGTTGAGCCGCATATGGTGTCACAGTAGGGCCGCATGAGCCGCATGTCGCAGTAGGTCCGCATGCATGTCGCAGAATAGGCCGCATATGCCTATTTTGGTTGTTTCTGACTGTTATATGTCCTATTTTGACTGAATTATGGCTAGAATTTCTTTCAACTCCCAACATAAAAGTTGTAGATCTTTTTCTTGGCTTCAAGAATGTGTTACCAACTATTTTATGCTAGTTATAGACTCGACCATGCTTAATACTAATTTGACTTTCATGCCTTGTCACGAATTGACCCCGACTGTTACTTTGACTAATAATTGATCATGCGTTCCTAGTTGGAACTAAGAGACTAGCTAGTCGTCTTATTGAATTGAATGAATGAGACACGTTCATATTAATTATGAACTATTGTAATCGACTGGCTGATCCCGAATATTGACATACAGACACATGCAGGCTTCAATTTATTTATTTATTTATTTATTTATTTTACAAAAGTAGCATGTGTACTTTATGGTCAAGGCATGATTACTCCGTGGTTAGTTTTGATTATTACATTACGCTATGTAAGACCTGCAACCTAACCGCACTGGTATCGTTGTAGAGTTATACATATCGTACCCCGTACGAAAGTACTCATTTGAATGACCATGACCCACGGCATGGGATTTTACTTAACGTAGAGACTATTAAGTTAAATAAAATAATGATTGCATGAAGAGAATGGATTCCCGAGTTCTTACATGGCAGCCCTCTTGGGACTAGTAGTGCCCGACAGGCCGGCTGGTCCCCACAGATACTGCAAATCTGCCACACGGACAGGGAGCGGTATCTGGTTATATTATCTATTGTATATTGTATATTGATGACGGGCGTCCTGCTGGGACTCGTCTAATTTATGATTGGCGCAATTGATTGACTGGGTAAACTAGCCTTGCTTGCACATAGTAAGAACTGAGGAATCTCTATTGCATAATTCCAGGATAACTTGGAACTCACAGTAGCAAGCTGTAGTAGTTGAATGGCCATTTAAATTAACTTGTTTGTGTACTGTATGTCCTCTGTTACCTAACTGGGATGATCAGAATGTCAGGACATGACGTGCCAACTTCTGTCCTTGTTTGGTTGGGAGGTTGGTTCGAAGTGTCGTGATACTATGTGAATCCCAGTAGAAAGCAGAGATCTATTTATCATATTTTCTCATTACTGGTTTTAATCCCTCATATCGTGCTTCCTTGCGGTACTTGCTGTTAGAGGTCTAACCTCTCTGGTTTTGCATGGCCAGATTTAGAGCCGGTCTCCGAGGATCCAGCTTACTTCTACCTCCACGATGGTCAACACTAGAGGGATGATCGCAGGAGAGCTCGAGTGGGTTTTCTTACTTCCCCGCTCGTTTTGTTAAATACTTTATACTTTGTCGTTTGGCACCGACATGTTAGTCGGATTGTCTTGTACCTACTTTTGCATAATTGTAACTAAGTCAGGCTGTAGCTGATAACAATTGTGTATACTGACTACATCATCTGGTTGTGTTTTGTAAAGCCAGATATCAAGAACATTTTGATTGAGCGTTTGGGACGCCTTACTGCTTTATCTAACATGTTTTCTATTTCTGTTTCTTGTTTGAATGATTGAGACAATAGATGTGAAGTGACCATAGGAGACTTTCATGCAGTATGCACCCCCTCGTCTTGTTAGACAGCATTGATCGTATTATACGGTATTCATCTACCCGTAATACGTAGCTGGCTGAGTCATTCCCCCGCTCTCCAGTATTCTGGTTCTGGGGCGTGACAAGGTTTTAGTGGTGGCCCATGCAGGTCTGGTTTCAGACTTGTGGGGTGTTTTAATTTATAGGATGTCTCAATCACACATGTTTCCCCTTGATCTCATGATTCGTTACTCTCGACTCTAGCTTGACATTCCGGCATCCTTTGACTTCATTGATCTTTCCAGTCCGATCGTTTGATTGTTCTCTTATCCCTTTTCTTAGGGGCACCTCGTCCGCATCTGTCAGGACTGGGCAACAACAACAAGGGCAACACGGACAACCTGACCATGTTGGTCAGCAACAAGGGCCGGTACTAACTCAAGAGACCATCCAAGAAGAAGTAATAGTGGAAGCAGCAACTGGACCGCAGTATCCGGATGTTCCACCACCACCAACAGTTCCACCTACCCCTGTGGAAGTAGACACACCGGCCCTTCTGGAGATCATGAGAGGAATGATGGCTACTCAGCAACACCAGATGTTAGCCCAGCATCGCATGCACGCTCAGTTGCAGGAGCAGAACGTACTACTCAACCAAGGGTTGCAGACGGCATTGGAAAGAGGGGCGAGGCCAGATTCAGGAGCATCAGCCAGGTTTTACAAGTACAACCCCCGTCGTTTCGAGGGCACGGAAGATGCCATCTCAGCAGATGCATGGCTTAAGGATATTAAGGCTATTTTGGCAGCAGCTAAGGTGCCGCCAGAAGAACGTATAGATCAAGTGAAGTTGTTACTTCAGGATCTCGTACGTGATTGGTGGGAATCAGAGGAAGTAGGTATCAGACGTCCCGTTGCTTGGGACGATTTCACAGCAAGATTCAAGACGAAGTACTATGGAGTTGTGGCGCAGTTTGAGCTACAGCAGAAGTTTATCAACCTCAAGCAGGCCGGCAAGACGGTAGATGCTTATACAGCGGAGTTCTGCAGATTGAGCAGGTTTGCCCCAGAGATGGTAGTAATGGAGCGCCAGAGGGCGATGAGGTTCCAGCAAGGGTTTCATCTTGAGCTCTTGCAATTGATAGAGGGGCACAACTATTAGACTTTCGACGAAGTGTTAACGGCAACCCGAAGGCATGAGATCACCATTCAGAGGATCACGGCAAGGACTGGGGGTCAGAAGAGATCTCACAGTCAGATTGAAGGGAGGGGGAGCAGTGCCCCGGACAACAGCACCACGCCCTGGCATTCGTATCCACGATGTGGCGATACGAGGGCCAGCACCACCATCCAGGCAGCAACAACAGCAACAGAAGAAGAACCAGCAACCCCCGACAGGCTGCACTTATTATGGGATGATAGGGCATACTAGAGATGTGTGTCGAACATTGAACGGACTGTGTCTGATATGTGGAAATCCAGATCATCGGATTACCACATGTCCCATGAATTCAAGGTCAGGAGGACCAGTGCAGCAGTTTTCTGCTCTGCCAGCACCAGGGACAGGACAGTATCGAGGACCCGCAGTGGCAGTGAGACCATTGGCCCAGCGTCCGTTAATGCCGCAAGCTCAGATGTTTCGACAGCAGGGACTGCCGATGCCGCAACACCAGCATAGACCACCCCAGCATTATCAATGAAGGGGCCAGCAGCAGCACCAGGCTAGGCCGCAGCAAGGAAACCAACAAGGAGGTCGAGGGCAGGCATTCACTCTGTCCTTAGAAGAGGCATTAGCATCGAGAGATGTTGTGGCAGGTAACATTCTCGTCGCCTCATATCCCGCAGTAGCATTGTTTGATTCAGGAGCATCACACTCATTTATATCTGCACAATTTGCGACACAGCTAGGAATGGAGTTCGTGGCATTGCCAGGGAGGCTGAATATACTCACTGGTAATAGGCTCGTAGGAGTTAGTAGAGTTATTCTAGCGTGTAGCGTTGTAGTTTGCGGGCATTCCTTACCCGCCCAGTTGATAGAATTTTTTGTTGGAAATTTTGACATTATCTTAGGCATGGACTGGCTGAAAGACAGTCATGTGACAATAGATTGTCGTAGTGGGAGTGTATCTTTTGATATTCCAGGCATGAAGAGATTCACCTTAGTCCGATCCGTGGCAACTCAGCAAGAGCAGGGAGTAATAACGACAATGGAAGAAGTTCAGGTTCCGAAGGTAGTTGAAGAGTTTCTAGACGTATTTCCTGAAGAACTTCCAGGTCTACCACCGGTTAGGGATATTGAGTTCAGTATAGAACTGGCACCTGGAACTAAACCGATATCAGATCGAGTTTATAGAATGGCGGATTCAGAGCAGGCCAAGGTATATCAGCACATAGAGGAACTGAAGGAGAAGAAGTTCATCCAAGCTAGCGTATCACCGTGGGCAGCACCAGTGGTACTTGTGGGGAAGAAGGATGGGTCATCCAGATTATGCATTGACTACAGGAAGCTTAACGCGGCAACAGTAAAGAACAAGTACCCATTACCCAGGATCGACGACTTATTTGATCAGTTGAGCAGAGCTAGAGTTTTCTCCAAGATAGATCTTCGTTCAGGGTATCATCAAGTGAGGGTTCGGAAGGAGGATATTCCCAAGACAGCATTCAGGTCGAAGTATGGGCATTATGAATTCTTGGTAATGTCGTTTGGTTTGACCAATGCTCCAACAATATTTATGGATTTGATGAACCGCATCTTTATGCCATACTTAGATCAGTTTGTCGTTGTGTTTCTTGACGACATTCTCGTATACTCTACTAGTGAAGAGGAGCATGAAGACCACCTCAGGAAAGTGTTACAGGTTTTGAGAGAGAACCAGTTGTATGCCAAGCTCAGCAAGTGTGAGTTCTGGACGGATCATATTTCATTTTTGGGTCATATCATATCAGGAGCTGGAGTAGCAGTAGATCCCAAGAAGGTAGAAGCAGTAGAGAGCTGGCCAGTACCCAAGACCGTAGCTGATGTACGGAGTTTCTTGGGATTGGCAGGATATTACAGGAGATTCATATCGGATTTTGCAAGACTTTCAGCACCCATGACCCGCTTGAACGGAAGGATGTGCCATTCGTCTGGTCGGCAGAGTGCCAGGCATCATTTGAGACCTTGAAGCAGAAGTTGATATCAGCGCCTATTCTTACATTGCCAGTTGGACCCGGAGGTTTTACAGTATATTATGATGCGTCAGGTAAAGGACTTGGATGTGTCCTCATGCAGCATGGGAAGGTGATAGCGTATGCATCTAGGCAGCTTCGGGACCACGAGAAGAATTACCCAACTCATGACTTGGAGTTGGCGGCAGTAGTATTTGCTTTGAAGCTATGGAGACATTACTTATATGGTGATCGAGTGGATATGTACAGGGACCATAAAAGTCTGAAGTACATCTTTACTCAGAAGGAGCTGAACATGAGACAGAGAAGATGGTTGGAGTTGATCAAGGATTATGACGTGGAGCTTCAGTATCATCCAGGCAAGGCTAATGTGGTAGCAGATGCTCTTAGCAGGAGAGGCGGCGCATTTATGTTGACAACACAGAAGCACATCTTAGAGGACCTTCAGGAGATGGGCATCGAAGTTATACTTCCTAGTGATGTAGGAGTTCTAACAAGTTTACAAGTTCAATCCGACTTGGTAGACAGGATCAAGGCAGCTCAGGCACAGGACCCAAGCATTCAGAAGCTTAGGGCAGAATGTGAGTCAGGACTCAGGAAGGAGATGCAGATTCATGAGGATGGTACACTTAGGTTTGGGTCACGTCTATATGTGCCTAGTGGAGATATCAGACAGGAGGTTATGACAGAAGCTCACAGTTCTCAGTATTCTGTACACCCTGAAGGGACCAAGATGTACCAAGATATCAAGCAGCACTTCTGGTGGAACGGGATGAAGAGGGAGATAGCTAGATTCGTTTCCCGTTGCTTGGTATGTCAGCAAGTGAAGGTAGAACAGTAGAGGCCAGCTGGGTTATTACAGCCACTTCCTATCCTGGAATGGAAGTAGGAGCACATCACAATGGACTTTGTGACCGGTTTACCGAGATCACCAAGTGGTAAAGATGCTATTTGGGTGATAGTAGATCGGCTTACAAAAGTGGCACACTTTCTTCCTTTCAGAGTAGGGCAATCTACAGAAAAGTTGGCAGAGTTGTATATACAACAGATAGTCAGGCAGCATGGAGTCCCTGTTAGTATTGTGTCCGACAGAGATACCCGTTTTACATCGCATTTCTGGAAGAGCTTACATCATAGTCTGGGCACCAAGTTAAGATTTAGCACGGCTTACCATCCACAGACGGACGGGCAATCAGAAAGAACAATTCAGACTTTAGAAGATATGTTGCGAGCTTGCACCCTAGATTTTGGAGGATCTTGGAAGAGCCACCTGCACTTAGTCGAATTCTCATACAACAACAGTTATCAAGCCAGTATCCAGATGGTGCCATTCGAAGCTCTATATGATAAGAAGTGTAGATCGCCACTAGCATGGGATGATATCGGGGAGAGGAAGATGTTAGGCCCAGAAATGATTGTTCAGACAGTTGAATTGGTCAAAGGAATTAGAGAGCGACTTCGAGTTGCACAGGACCGGCATCGTCATTGGACGGACCGGCATCGTAGACCGCTAGAGTTTTCTGTTGGGGACCACGTGTTCTTGCGAATCTTACCTACCCGTGGGGTCATTAGATTTGGCGTTCGCGGGAAGTTGAGTTCGCGATACGTAGGACCATTCGTTATCCTTGATAGGGTAGGCGATGTTGCTTATCGTTTATTCCTTCCACCTTCGTTACGAGAGGTGCATGACGTGTTTCATGTATCTCAATTGCAAAGGTATGTATCGGACCCCAGCCATATCCTTGATCATTCTGAGTTGGTTGTTGGTACCAACTTGTCTTACGAGGAGCAGCCGGTGTCCATTTTGGACCGGAGAGAGAAGATACTCAAGAACCGAACAATTAGCCTTGTCCGGGTTGCTTGGGGTCATCACTCATTAGGAGAGTCAACGTGGAAACGTGAGGATGATATCCGATCACGGTATCCACATCTGTTTGACTCACAAGGTATATTTTTTCCCGTGTACCTTGATTGCCTTAACCCCTCATGCTTGTCACCTCATAGATAGAATTACTCGATATCATAGATTGTTAATATAGATATGTTATCTGCTAGTTAAACATTGAAGAATGATTGCTTGCTCAAGTTTTTTGTACCTAGATCAGCTCGGTTTTTCCTATCCTGCTTGGATTTGAAATTCCGAGGACGAAATTTATCTAAGGTGGGTAGAGATGTCACTCCCCGTTCCTGGAATGCGTATTTTTATACGTATACCGCTTGCCCGAATTTATTTAGTATCTGTCATGCATTCATTTTATATTTAATTCTTTTAATTTCATGCTAATTATTTTTCTGTATTTTATTTTCTGCTTTCTCTTGGCTCTTGTTCATTTCGGTTCATGGTAAACCAACTTGGTTCGGTTTGGTTCAACATGGAAAGGAATGGATGGCTTGGATTTGGTGGAGAGAATGAATGGTGGAGATCCACTTGACCTTGATATAAAACTTCTTCTTTCATTCTCTCTCTTCATTCATTCACATTTACTCCTCCACCAAACCCTAACCTACCTGTGAGAGGCAAGTACATCTAGCACACCATGAGGGATTTCATGCATCCTCATTTATTTTTAGTCTATGTTGTTCATCTTCTCATCCTCTACAAGTTTAGGTCTTGAAGTTTTTGATTTCCATGGATGGTTGGGTGTAGATCTAAGTTTTAAGTTTTGGTTTTCATATGGATTTTATGGTTTTGATCTATCAAACTTTGTTGTTTTCGAAAATAAGTGGTTCCATGTTGTAGAGAATTTAATTCTACCAAAGTTTGGCTTTTGAAAAGTTAGATTCCGATTTATTTTGAGGAAGTTATGGCCAAAACAATTTTGGTCAAACTTCTATGTTCATCTGCAGCATGAGGCACATGTCGCAGTAGAGCCGCATAGATGTCGCGGTTGGGCCGCATGAGGCACATGTCGCAGTAGAGCCGCATAGATGTCGCGGTGGGGCCGTATGTCGCAGTAGAGCCGCATAGATGTCGCGGTTGGGCCGCATGGGGCACATGTCGCAGTAGAGCCGCATAGATGTCGCGGTTGGGCCGCATGAGCCGCATGTCGCAGTAGAGCCGCATAGATGTCGCGGTTGGGCCGCATAAGGCCGCATGTCGCAGTAAAGCCGCATAGATATCGCGGTTGGGCCGCATAGGCCGCATGCCGCAGTTGAGCCGCATATGGTGCCGCGAATGAGCCGTATGGGGCACATGTCGCAGTTGAACCGCATATGGTGTCGCGGTTGGGCCGCATAGGCCGTATGTCACAGTTGAGCCGCATATGGTGTCGCAGTAGGGCCGCATGAGCCGTATGTCGCAGTAGGTCCGCATGCATGTCGCAGAATAGGCTGCATATGCCTATTTTGGTTGTTTCTGACTATTATATGTCCTATTTTGACTGAATTATGGCTAGAATTTCTTTCAACTCCCAACATGAAAGTTGTAGATCTTTTTCTTGGCTTCAAGAATGTATTACCAACTATTTTATGCTAGTTATAGACTCGACCATGCTTAATACTAATTTGACTTTCATGCCTTGTCACGAATTGACACCGACTGTTACTTTGACTAATAATTGATCAAGCGTTTCTAGTTGGAACTAAGAGACTGGCTAGTCGTCTTATTGAATTGAATGAATGAGACACGTTCATATTAATTATGAACTATTGTAATCGACTGGCTGATCCCGAATATTGACATACAGGTACATCAGGCTTCAATTTATTTATTTATTAATTTATTTATTTTACAAAAGTAGCATGTGTACTTTATGGTCAAGGCATGATTACTCCGTGGTTAGTTCTGATTGTTGTATTATGCTATGTAAGACCTGCAACCTAACCGTACTGGTATCGTTGTAGAGTTGTGCATATCGTACCCCGTACGAAAGTACTCATTTGAATGACCATGACCCACGGCATGGGATTTTACTTAACGTAGAGACTATTAAGTTAAATAAAATAATGATTGCATGGAGAGAATGGATTCCCGAGTTCTTACATGGCAGCCCTCTTGGGACTTGTAGTGCCCGACAGGCCGGCTGGTCCCCACAGATACTGTAAATCTGCCACACGGGCAGGGAACGGTATCTGGTTATATTATCTATTGTATATTGTATATTGATGACGGGCGTCCTGCTGGGACTCGTCTAATTCATGATTGGCGCAATTGATTGACTGGGTAAACTAGCCTTGCTTGCACATAGTAAGAACTGAGGAATCTCTATTGCATAATTCCAGGATAACTTGGAACTCACAGTAGCAAGCCGTAGTAGTTGAAAGGCCGTTTAAATTAACTTGTTTGTGTACTGTATGTCCTTTGTTACCTAATTGAGATGATCAGAATGTCAGGACATGACGTGCCAACTTCTGTCCTTGTTTGGTTGGAAGGATGGTTCGAAGTGTCGTGATACTATGTGAATCCCAGTAGAAAGCAGAGATCTATTTATCATATTTTCTCATTACTGGTTTTAATCCCTCATATCGTGCTTCCTTGCGGTACTTACTGTTAGAGGTCTAACCTCTCTGGTTTTGCATGGCCAGATTTAGAGCCGGTCCCCGAGGATCCAGCTTACTTCTACCTCCACGATGGTCAACACTAGAGGGATGATCGCAGGAGGGCTCGAGTGGGTTTTCTTACTTTCCCGCTCGTTTTGTTAAATACTTTATACTTTGCCGTTTGGCACCGATATGTTAGTCGGATTGTCTTGTACCTACTTTTGCATAATTGTAACTAAGTCAGGCTGCAGCTGATAATAATTGTGTATACTGACTACAGAACATTTTGACTGAGCGTTTGGGACGCCTTACTGCTTTATCTCACATGTTCTCTATTTCTGTTTTTTGTTTGAATGATTGAGACAATAGATGTGAAGTGACCATAGGAGACTTTCATGTAGTATGCACCCCCTCGTCTTGTTAGACAGCATTGATCGTATTATACGGTATTCATCTACCCGTAATACGTAGCTGGCTGAGTCATTCCCCCACTCTCCAGTATTCTGGTTCTGGGGCGTGACAAGGTCCCACCTCAATCTCCGAGTGATCGAGTACATGGCTAGGGTTAGCCACGTACCGTCTCATCTGTGATACGTGGAATACGTTGTGGACATCCACTAGTGCAGGTGGCAAGTCTAGCCTGTATGCCACGTCACCGACCCTCCCGCTGATCACGAAAGGGCCGATGAAGCGCGGGCTAAGCTTCCCACCTCAACCAAAACGTATGGTACCACGAGTCGGAGATATCCACAGAAAACCATGTCTCCAACCTAAACACAAACAAGGTCTCATGTTACTAAACAATCAAACATGATCATCAACACAACAACAACCTGCTTCTAATCCTATCGCCAGTCAACTAAGTCAACATAGACAATGGTCAGCTACTAGTCAATAATTAATCATGTTCTTAGGATTTCACCTATGCTAGCTATCTAGGTGTTGGCAACCAGAATTTCGCAGAAGAGAAACTCTATAATAGACTAACTCCTAGCTTCCCAATCATATCAAGTCACCCATAACTAAATACCTACAAGCTAAACACACCAATCCCAAATACCATATATATACTCAAGAACAACAATCCATCACATCTACCCTAAGTATATCATCTATATATATATATGACTGATCACCCAAGGGTTAAGGAAGACTAAACTTATAAGGGACTGAAACAAATGCTTAGAACTAGGCTAAGGATGAATGGTCTGAATCATCAAGGTAGGCAAAAGGGAATGATGCTACGGAGACTAAAATATAAGCTAAGGACAGGACATTTGGGTCCACTTGTAAAGTCAAAGTGAAGGGAAACCTACACATGGAAAATGAACTAATGCTCAGGTAGGGGCTTAGAAGACTGAACCAACAATGAAAGAATGGGTTTGGACATGTATCTGGACAGATGGGCTAACCAGGTATCATCTGTTTCTAAGAATGAAAGGGACAGAATAATGATCAAGGGAGAACTTTTATTAACAACCCACATTATACTCTAATGTATACAACTATCCAAGTGGACTGAACAACCATACCCAAGAAAAAGTTTAAACTCCACTATAGGGTAGGTACTGCAGGTTAAAATGAGGGGTATTGTAAGGCTATCAATAAGTAATATGCTAAGAGATGCAGTATGTCACTATGTACAGAAGTAAGGATGAGTACAGACCTCTAATATGAATGATACTGACTCTCCAGATGTGCAGAATGTGATAAGTGGTTAATGGTTATATTGGTGAGTCATTAATTGGGGTCTGAACCATGGTTCAGTGAAATCTATGATGCAATATGGTAGGTAATAAAAGTTGAGTGCAGTAAACAACTTGAATAGTATAAACTAAGGGAGCAGGGTTTCTAATGATAGGTCTGCATACTGCCTATAAAGGTTGATCAAACATGACTGAACTTAACAGAAAGAGATCTTAACTAAAATAGAAACTGAACCAAATATAGGTTGAACAACATGTCAATACCCTATACTACAATGGCCTATAGGTACCAACCAACCCATATCCTATATGCTAATACCATCTGTAATCTATCTATATATATAGACCTCTCAGTCTTAAGTAAAACTACAACTATACTCAAGGACAGGCTCTGGTCATGGGTGCCTCACTGGAAAAAGATAAGAAAAAATAATAATAATCATTAAGGCTGCAAGGCATACTAACATCCTATATATAAACTGGTTGGTGTTAAAATAACCAAAAATTCATCTACAATGGTTACTATTCTAATACCAATGCTAACTATCATCTCTAGGGTACAGACACTCCACAAGTCATCATATCATTATACTATGAAGGAACTACCTATGAATAAGCTCTACAAAACTAAAATATCCCTACTCTTAAGTTATTTATAACAACAGCAGAAGGGTATGATGTACAAAACCTTCAAGATACAATCTGATAATCATTTACGTCTGTCCAGAATCATGTTGTCCAGAGTCTTCGTCATGCTAGTGAGCAAGGCTACGATAATCACAGAGTTCTTGACTAAGGTACATACCTCTAGAATCATGGTATTTAAAATTTTCGTATTGCCGCATGCGACGGCAAAAATCTTAAATTCCTACACCAAAGAAATACGTCCAAAATCTGACTATATGTCCTCAGTATGCCAACTAACACGACTATCGAAGATTCTAGATCCCATAACTGAGGTGACCTAGCCCATATGATTTATCTCAAAGAAAATCAAACAT
>JANAVB010011796.1:4842257-4879757 GCA_029216955.1 Iris pallida
GTGTCGTGTCAGACATTGCCCCAAGGCCTGTGTCAAAGGACACGTATCCTCGAGCCCTAGAGCAGTCGCATGAGCCCACGAACAGCAGGGCACTGCTGACCGCACGCGCGAGGCCGTGTCCACGACTCCAGATCGACACAACCAAGACACGAATCCAGCTCAGTCAAGTAGAAATCCTTAAGTGACAAAAAAGCACGAATTTCCATTCAAACACAAATCGAAAACAGAATCGAAATGCCCACTGTGGCATTTCGACGAACACCTACGACCCTACACTGATACGTGCCCGATACGGACATGTACAGGACACAAAATCGAGCAAACCCTATTCCTACAGCACAAGGACACCTAGGGCTTGGTATTTATGTAAAGGAAACCTAATTTTAATGGATGAATAGGAATTTACCTATGTGTGTTCTTCAACACAAAAAGCCTCTTCAAAGGAGCTCTCCAAAGCAACCCAAAATCTCTAAATTGCTTCAAATCTGAGATGTGACTCCACAATAGTAGGAGAACAGTGATTAGAACACTATGGAGGAAATCCCAATAAAAAATGGAGCTCTATTGATTAAACTATGAAGAAAATAGAATGGAGGCTCACCTAGTTCTTAGGAAAAATGATAGAATAATGGAAAGAGGCACAACTTTCTAAAAGATATTATATAGGCAAGGGGGGTCTTGGCCGGCCACTTAAGCTAGGGTTAGGGTTTTTAGGTTGCATCTAAGGGCTAGCAATGAATCAAGGCTAATGAGTGGCCTAGAATCTAGGGCTCTTTCCTAGTTAAGTTGCAAACCACTCACTTAGCTAAACATGACTCAAACCACTATCCAATACTAACTAATTCTCAATGTGGCTAACTAGGCTAGCTATGGCTAATCTAGGTTAGGTCACATCTAGGTTAGGCTAACCAAAACCACATGGCAATAAATAAACTAGTATTTAAATCACACCATTCAAATAAATCATTTCAAATTCCTAATAAAATATATTAAATTCAAATAATTCAAAAATGACAAAAATACCCTTAAACTAATTAAAACCATGACTTGTAATTTTGGTATTTTGCTAGTGTAACACTAGAGACAGCTTGACCTACAGCCTAGCCATGTGAAATAAATATTAATAAATAATAATTATAATTACAAAATTTCAAAATTACCCTCATCTGGAAAACTGGGTGTTACAGTACTTGTAATGTCTTAGGTCGACCGGCATAACTTTGCCTAACTTAACTTCGCAACAACTTAACGAACAAAGGCTGCGTCAAGCTTTGCCTTAACGGATCGTGCCGTGCACGCATCCAACTTGAACGACCAAGTCACTCGGGTGCCTAGACTTAGGTCACGAGCCGCTCAACGCAACTTAACTCATGGCAAGCCAAGGCTATGCCAAGCCTTGGACGACGGGACCGTGCATGCTTTATGAAGCATTCATGCGGGCGACGCCTATGACTTAGGCTACGATCATAACTTCGCCTACTCCACCAACTTTCTTTCTCCCAAGCCACGGAACGAAGGATTAAGTGTCATCTTCAAAGCACGCCGTGCACCAACTCTAAGCCGACCGTTGGACCTTTCCATATTCTAACTCAATTCGACCCATCGAGATTATTCCCTTTAGCTATGTGAATTCGTCTCTTTTATTATTAAGCCTATTATGCAAGTTGAAAACACGCGATTTATTATGTGAAGGCAAAGATGAGGCGAGTTCACCGAAACTACCCCACCTGAGCGAGCGGTCGCCTTGACCGAACGATGCTCCGAGTAGCCGTTGCAAGGCTAAGTCCGAACGCCGTTGGCGTTTCGATTCCTCCGATTGACTGAACGGGACGGGACACTACATGGCGTACGCCTGACAAGTAATCTTGACAAGTAACAAGTAACTCTCGTCTTGACACCGTGGGTGATTTCTCTTGGTTGTGTCTATACACACTATATCTCCCGTCTTGCATCATGTCTAGGACATGAATTCCTGATTTCTACGGTCAGGGATTCATATTGAATCTGACTAAGTTAATGACTAGTTTGATCATGTAGATCATAAAGAGAATTCTCTGTCACAGGCAATCCCGTTATCTGGGCGTCTCAAGTTGACTTGTAGCTTGCCGACGAGTAGGGCACATTTCTAGCATACTTTCATGTGTTGCACCACAAAGTCACCTAATCAACTCTCTCAACCTGCGGAAGGATAACTGGATAGTCTGCAGGGCTTGTGACTGCTGGAACATCTTATTGCATCTTGTAGTAACTAGGCATATGATAACCCTAGTTAGTTAAAGTATCAAGCCGTACTCATTGCTTGGCCGTGATTGATGGATGGAGTCCAATCTAGTCTTGTCTAGGTAGTACCAGTCTATGATTACTTCTGTACATTACAGTTTATGCTTTACTCTTGTCTATAAATGATTGGAGACTAAGCTCTGTTCAAGTGAAGGGTTATAACCACGGTCCTTGTTTGGTTTATGGGTTATAACTTGGTTACCAGAATAGTCTCTCAGTTATCTTATCGTTTATCATCCTGTCTTCTCTAACTCATGTCTTTCGTTATCATATAGGTCTTATGTGCTAATATGCTGGTTTTAGTTCTTAAGTGAAGCCTCCCGTGTGGCACTTGGTCTTCTGGGTTCCGACCAAACTGGTTTTGTATGGCCAGATTTCGAAGTAGCACCCGAGGATCTAGCAGTCTTCCAGCCAGATGGTGAATACCTGGCGTAACCTTGGCAACGAGTGCGTTTTCTTCTTTTGCTCCCCCACTCTCTTATAAATTATTCTTTTGAGGCGTTTAGCCGCCGAGCAAGTGTTAGCTCGTATTGAAACTTACTTGTCTGCCTAAGGGCTGTAACATAATTAACAGATCCTAGAGTTGATCATGTATGACTTGAACTCTTGCTAGTCTTCACATTTTGTATGACTAGCTTCATGATGATCTGAATATGTAATGTTTGGGATGCCTTACTTTGTATGTCTGATGATCTAATATCTTGTAACATTTACTTGCTTGCTTGAGATTGAGACACTAGGCTTTTTCTTGACCATAAGAGACTGATGGCTTATAGATAAACCCTCATGCATCTAGACAGCCGTGATCGTATTGCGAGGTGGGCTACACTTCAATGTACGTAGCTGGCTGTGTCTGTCCCCCCGCTCTCTAGTATTTTAGTTTTGGGGTGTGACATAGTTTAAGTGGTGTCCCATGTAGGTCTTATAAATCAAGATGTGTGAGGGTTTTACCAGATAGATGTCTCAATCAGCACTCGCCCTTGATCTCTACTCGTGTCTTCTAATCCTTCTGAAATCTTGACCTGATCACATGCTTATATCCTCGATCTATCTTGGTCCTTCCTTATTGTTCCCCATGTCATTTCTTTAGTGGCATTGTTCCTGGTCCTACCGATCAGTGAGGTGGAGCACCTCCAGTGAACCAGCAGCAACCTGGGGACCAAGCCTGGCACTCTGGAGCAGCATCCGGAGTCATACATTTTGGGAATCCAGAGCCCCCAGTTCAGCCAGTCCAGCCTGCAGAGCCTGACAATAGAATCCTTGTGGGACTCATTTAGGAATTGCTTGCATCACAAGATCGCCGGGGCTATGTCCTACACCAGACAGTATAAGATGCCATGGGAAGAGTTGATTACCAAGGAAACAACGTGGACAACAGCTTCAAGCGCCTGAACCCTCCCTTCTTTGATGGCAGTGAAGATGCTACTGCTGTCGATGCTTGGCTTCAGGACATAGAAGTTATCCTGGAGGTAGCTAAGATTCTTGAGAAAGAGAAGGTGGCCGTTGTGCGCCTACAGTTATTAGACTTAGCCCGCAGCTGGTAGGCGATGCTAGCAGTTGGATTAGCAACGCCTGTTTTGTGGGTGATATTCAGCGACAAGTTCCAGACGAAGTATTTTGATGAGTAGCTCGGTATGATCTGCAGACGAGATTCACTAATCTCAAGCAGATGAGAAGGATGGTCGATGGATATGCGGCCGAGTTTTCAAGGCTTAGTCGGTTTGCTTCCACCTTGGTGGCAACCGAATTAGACCGAGTGCAGCGATTCCAGCTGGGACTCTACCTAGAGATCATTATATCAGTGGAGCAGTTCGAGCACTAGACGTTTGATGTCGTCTTACGAGCAGCGAAGAGGCATGAGTATACTTCTCAGAAGATAGTAGATCGAACCGGAGGAAGGAAGAGGTCCCATGGACAGATATTCTAGTCATAAACACCAGTCCCGGCAACTAGGGTTTTGACTATTGGAGCTCCTAGAAGGGCGACCACAGTCTCGTCGGTTCAGCACTCGACACCGACGTATCCTCAGCAACAGAAGCAGAAGCAGTCTTTCGCAATGAGCTGCACTCATTATGGAAAGCCACGACATGTAGTATCAGAGTGTCGCAGAGCACAGGAATTATGCTTGGCTTGTGGGGCACCGGATCACAAGATAGGGTCTTGTCCGCATAGAGCCAGTTCATCTTCATCAACCTTAACCAGTCCATCGGTTAGGGGTCCAGCACCAGTACAGCAGTACTAGCCTCCGAGGGCATTGCCGCCTCAGGCTCAACAGTATGCCAAAGCTCAGATTCAGAACCGGCAGAGAGATTTCCAGCAGAGGGGACCAGTACCAAGAGGACAAGGTCAGGCTATGGCTCTGACCGTGGCAGAAGAATTGGCATCAGGTGAGGAGGTGGCAGGTACCATTCTCGTCAACTCTTTTCCAGCATCGGTATTATTTGATTTAGGTGCATCGCATTCATTTATATCTGCACGATTTGCTACACGGATAAGACTAGAGCCCGAGTCATTATTAGTAAGGCTCAATATACTTACTGGCAACGGTCTTGTGGGGGTAGATAGAGTCTTTTCCTCGTGTCGAATCGTAGTTAGCGGTAGAGAGTTTTTCGCTAGATTGATAGAATTTCCGATGGTCGACTATGATGTAGTCCTAGGAATGGATTGGTTGAAGGATCAATATGCAAGAATAGACTGCCATATTAGCAGGATTATTTTTGGTATTCCAGGTGAACCAGAGTTTTCATTTTCCAGAGGCAAAGTAGAACCTTCTCCACCAGTCTTGCGGATGGCAGTAGTAGTAGTAGTTCAGTTTCCCAAAGTAGTAGAAGAGTTTCCTGATGTATTTTTTGAATTGCTTCCAGGCATGCCCCAAGAGAGAGATATAGAGTTCACCATTGATTTGCTTCCAGGGATAGCACCAGTATCAGAGAGAGTCTACAGAATGGCACCATCAGAGTTGGAGATCCGGTAACGCCCCAGTCCTAAAATACATAGGACCGAGTACGTGAACATGCCAGCTGCACATATACGAAGAATACTCCAATATATGGAATCTTCGTATATGTACATAAGCTGTATATAAAGTAATCACAGGCCAGAATAATATAATCTAATCATCACAGCTCAACACAGAAGATAATAAAGTCCAGATAATAAATGAGTGTATCAAAAGATAGCCGGGTGAACATACTCACTCCAAACAGCTATAAAAATAGTCTCATAAGATCGGAGTCCAACCTCTGCAAAATATAAGGAAAAGAGATGTAAAAATATCCACTAATGTCTCAAATAAGAAATAGACTAGAAATCAGTAGGATCTGCCTCATCATCAATGTATGAAGGATCCAAAACCGCTCCATACTCCTGCAGGAAGTCGTCTAATCCTGGAGAGATAACCAGGCCCTCAACGGGACGTAACAAGATACAAAAAAACACCATGCCATGTAAACTGTGATATATAATATAAAAGAAAAGAGGATGCATGCAATAGGGTTCCTGACCAGTCTACTGTGAATATACAGTTTGAGAAATAATCCTTCGACGCATGAGCCCTGGCTATAGATGGGATCGGCATAGTCCCCGTATAGGGCACCAAGGGCCTATGTCTATAACGTCCGAAGATCTTCAGAGGGCACCATGTGCGAGGGGCACGTCCATAACGTTCTGGGAAACGTCAAAGGGCACCTGGGGCCTGCATCTTCGGAGGAGCACACAGGTAATCAGGGAAGTGCAAAAAAACCCATACGTCAGGTTCTGTTCTCCCCATCCAATGCCTAGTATCATCATCTCCATGACTGATATGAAACTCTAGTAACCGCCAAGTCTTCTAACATGCAATTCTATTGACAGTTACTCATATCCGTCGCACGCTCCATACGTATCGGTGGCCAACCGACTATGCGGGTACGTATCCTACATGTAACTGACAACTCGTGGTAACGCAAGTGTCAAGGCCGTATGAGATATATCAATACCTCATGAACAATGGATGGTCACTAGACTAAGCCAATACAAGAGAAATAAATAAAAGCAAAAAAAATGACCAATAGAGTCGCTTGCACGCAAGTGTGACTTGGACGCACAGTTTTATAATATCAACAAACAATAAATACTAAAAATAACAGCTAAAAAAGAATATATAAATCACAGAGTAAGGTAGCAAGGTATCTTGCCTGGTGGTGCGAAGGTGGCAAGTCCAAGAATCACAATGTTCACAAAAGAAATGTCACAATCTCCAAACAACTCTGGATGTTGAAACAAACATCAAGAACATACTCGAAATAAGTGATATACCTAGGAAACGCATGTCCAAAAGTCAAATTCTGGAACAGGGGCAAAATCATAATTTTGGGTCAAAACGATGTCCGTCGTTAGATCCATTTTACACCGAAATGCGTGCCAGAATCTATGGTCTCTAAAGTCATCAAACTACCTATCTACAGGTCCGATTTGAGGAGACAAATTCAACGTTATGTCCAATTTTGCATTCCGATGAGCCGTGCTCAAAATCGTCCGTTGGATCGGGTCGCGGGCCCGTCCAATAGGCGTTCCGATCAACCTTCTTAGAATCGGACCAAACTTGGCATACAGGACCAGAAAATTGATACGGTCCTGATGGCACAAGTTTTGCATCGATCCGACGAACGTGCACGAAGTTATGGTCAAGTTTACAAAAGGTCGATACGGGGGTATTTTGACGGATACGTACTGATTTTGTCACGCATGCACGTTAAAATCGAGTTTCGTCTGTTCCCACACCTTCGTAACATCCATACTCGCCTTTCGATGCATATATTGTGCGACCACGTCGCCCGGTTTGTCGAGGCGCACGCCGTATCGGTTAGTTTTTCTAAAAATTTTAGTTTTTGGAAACAAGTTTTTCTTGATTTCTAACCCTAAATAATTTTGCATTTAGTTAATGAATTCACGAACATACAAAAAAGATTTACGTCATGTATATGTGGTCTGCGACTGTCTATATTTAATTTTTCAAAACCCATAGTATCTGGTTCTGTATTCGTCTTCTAAGTTGGGGGTTGGGCGGCCACTCCACAGTTCGATGGACAGGGTTTTTTTTCGATTTCTTGAGTGTTTACTGTCAACCACAGCCTGATTCAATTTGAACTAGTTTGCAAGGATTATAGTGGGTTGGGTTGTCATCTAATAGGATCAGACATATCGGAAATTGATGGAATACACATGGAGAATTTCGGTCGCGAAGTTCGTACCTTGCTGTCGCATGTTCACAGAGCAGCGCTCGGGTTGCCAAGTTTGGGTCGGTCGCCGTGGTTCACGACAGCACGTGCGACGGTGGAGGCCGGTTGTTGATGGTCAGGGTGGTTCGACAGGCACCTGCGAGGGTTCGGGAATTGGAAGGAGGAGGCTGCACCCTTCGAGAATTTCTCGAAATACTCTTGCTTCTTCCCGTTCGTTCGTTTGGCCAAAGCCCTATGTAGGGTTTAGTTTCTCTTGATTCGATTAAGATTAGGTGATGGGGTTTAGGGATTGGGTTAGGATTGATTAAAATCTGTGGAGGATTGAATGTAAATCTTCCTTGAAGATTTACTCTTCCAAGTCTCGGATTTTCTAATACACTGGACAGTCGGCCCTTCATAAGTTACTGTTCACAAGAACAGTAAGTGAAGGTGTTTTTTTTTTGAAGAATACCTAATACTTATAAATCTTTAATACTCCAGTACAAGCCTAAAATTTGCAATAATTTCCAAAATAATCTCTATTCCTATTTTTAGATATTTTATAAAAATATTTTTACCAGTTTACTTATAATGTAAAAATATTTTCTATCCTTGAAATTTTTAATAAAGCAAAATGTAGAAGCATGGAAAATACTAAAGAAAGTGACTCATGCGGCCAGGAAAGATCCATGCGGCTCAGAAAACTCATGCGGCTCAGGGAGTCATGCGGCATAAGGAGCTATGCGGTCCGAGGCATTCCATGCGGCTCAGAAGACACGTGGCCTGACAGTGCTCCCCTCCGACCCATGCCACATTAATTGCTTTGACGGCTGACCCCTCTGAAAGTTGACAGCCCTGACACAAAAGCAGGTAATTATGACTCTGTCATAATGATGAATCTCTAGGGAAGAGAAAAGAGATCTCTGACACAAATCCCCCGAGAGCCATAAAAATGCAACGTGGCCTTGCCACGTGGGCGTTCATATGCAGCTCACTTCTCATGCGGTTCAGAATGAATCCTATGCGGCTCAGGCCAAGAAAGCCTCATGCGGCTCGAGCAAAGAACTTCTCATGCGGTTCAGAGTGAATCTGTCCTATGCGGCTCAGGCCAAGAAAGCCTCATGCGGTTCGAGTAAAGAACTTCTCATGCGGTTCAGAGTGTATCTGTCCTTTGCGGCTCAGGCCAAGAAAGCCTCAAGCGGCTCGAGCGAGGACTTCTTATGCTGTTCAAGAGGATCATGTCCATGTGACTCAGGCGGATATGTACCTATGCGGCCCACAAGGATTACTCCCCTGTGGTTCGAGGGCTCAAGTGAGGGCCACTGCCTAGGCAACCCTGACACGTGGGCTTAACCATATGCGGCCCAAATTCATATGCGGCTCACTCGTCATGCGGTCCAGATCCCCCCAGCAGCTCATAGGACACGTGTCCTAAACCGATTAATTCCTCAGATTTGCTGCCATTAAAGATTGGGTCAAATCCCAATGATCTGGGACACGTGGCAGAAGAATAGATCTAATTTATTCGCAGACATCAGAAGATCATTATGAGGAAGATTTATTCCAATCAGCATTAATTGCTAATGGGATTTGGTATAATCTACACTCGATGGCTCAGATTCGTCACAATCAAAACTGAACGGCCTGGATTGTCCAATCTATGGGCCATCGCCATCTCCAAGAGCTAATCATTGGCAACCCTAATGATCACATCCCACTATTATAAATAGCAAGGTGCCATTCCCTTGTAAAAATATACAACATCAGAGAGAAATACGTATATACAGAGAGACTTCCCCCCATAGTCAGAGAGAGAATACACACAGAGAGAGAGAGAAGCCAGAAGAGCAACAGAGGAGCAAGAAGAGCATTTCTTCATCAACGCCAACCATCTTTTCACAGGAGCCAAGGCTGCATACCGATCGTCCAAGGAGTAAGGCAGGGCTGCCATCGCCTTCCCAAGCCTCTATCGTCACCACCCAGAATCTAAAATAAACAATTGTACTTAGACTGCTGTACCTAGGTTTTCGTCCCTAGGCTTTCTTTGTACAAGCGAGTTTGTAACGTGAAGTAAAAGTCTGATCCTCCGATAATTGTTCTGTTCTTTTATATTTCATGGCAAACACGATGGCGACTCTACTGGGGACTAACTTCTCCACGGCTGAAGAGTTGGTGACGCAATCGGATGCAGCCAAGCTTGGCTCCACGCAACAAAAGATGGTCGCCCGGTTCGACCAACAGGCGTTCGAAGAAATGCTCTCCGACAAGAGCACTGGCCCGGTCCAGAAGCGAGCCCGCACAAAGAAGGCCCGTAAGGAGTGGAGACCCCGATCCTTCGTTCCTACTGAAGCTCTTGCGGAGACGCCCTCTGTTGTTCAAGACGGCGAGAAAGACTCTCCTGCAGCCCCACTTCAGACCATAGACAACTCTGCTGTCCCCAAGTCCGGCAGAAGAATACACTATGATGCTGGACTTACAGGGGCAAAGAGGAACTCTATGAGATCCGAGCCGCATAAAGGTATTAGCCGCAGGAAGAAAGCTCATGCGGCTACATCCGCCAGCCGCATGGAGAAAACTCATGCGGTCGAATCTGTCAGCCGCATAGCTTATGCGGCTACAGTTGTCAACCACATGGATGAAACTCATGCGGCTAAGAAAGTCAATCGCTTGCAGAAAACCCATGCGGCCACAATTGCCAACCGTATGCGGCCAGCCTGCACGGTCGTGACTCCTAGCCGCATAAAAACAACTCATCCAATGGCAGAAGACAACCGCATGCAGACAGCCTGCACGGCACCCAATTCTAGCCGCATAGAGACCGTTCCACACTTCTCTCGATCAGTCTTCGACCGTCTCTCATGCAGTCCTGACTCTGATGGTTCTCTGGATGATAAGCCAGACTCTGTGGTGTTCAACTTGGACTCCCCCTATTACGCACCTGCAAGTGCTAAAAGGAGGAAGTCTAGGGCAGCACGGGCTCACCAAGCCCAGGCAGCTGTCCCAACCTCTAACTATCGGGGCGTCCCGTTGATTATCACATGGGCCTCTGATGGAAAGTTGTATAGAACCGCTCGAGTCCAGCCCCCGGCGGCAAAAGGACAGTGGTTCCTCTGACCTGCGTGAGGCGATCCTCCACAAACGCAAGGAAAGAGAAGGAGCCTCGGCGTACAAAGAGTCCTCGCTTGGACATCACTGCACCCAAATTATCGTCAACTGCTGTTGCAACAGTGCGACAACAATGGAAGACCGGCCGTCCGTCTTCCAAAGACTACGGCATCCGAGCTCAGAAGATGAGGCACCTCCTGTTGTCTCCTGCAATTCCGCTCAGAAGGTCCCCGCCGAAAGGAGAGGGAAAAAGACAAGCATCTCCAGCCCCAAGATATCAACCACTACAGCTAAGAAACTGTCGTCTAAACGGTTGTCCTCCATCGGAGTATTCCAACACACCCGTTCAAAGACGAAATCTGTCGCGATGGGAAATTCATCATCCACGTCGCTGGGGGTTGTGGGAATTGGGGGTAGCACTCCTCCGAACATCCGCAACAATCCGATGTTTCAAGGAGCCGAGCCCGGACAAACAACTCTTCCATCAGGTGCAACAGACGCTGATGTCCCCGAGGACATCCGTAACTCTCAAGACGAAGCAAGCTCTGAAGCTGGGGATACCGTTCCCTCCGAGTCCGAGCCCGAAGAGAACATTCCCACCTATCCCGATGACTTCTCGGTGCATGGGTACGACTCGGAGGGCACATCCTCCACCGTTCCTTCCATCACTCCTCATGTAAGGACGGTTTTCATGACAGACAGCGATCAAGGTGGATCCAATGATCGCCAGCGCATCGACAATCTCGAAGCCATATTACTTGCTTTGGTCAAATATGTAGACGAGATTAAAGCGGCCCTGCCAACTCTGCAAGGAGGAACGCCTGGTCAGACAAGCACGGGCCCTACGGTCAATGTGGATTCGAACTCAGCGGCACCAAACCCGGGCAATAATCCTCCCGAAATAACAGCCCCTACCGCGACAGATGAGACCCGAGAAGTAAGGAGAGAGGTCCAGAAGCTCCGAGCCATGTTCCATGCCCGAGAAAATGCTCAAGATCTCAGAATACGGCAACCATACCCTGCTGAATGGAGGGATGTTCCATTCCTACCAAGATATAAGCCGTTCAATATCAACCCGTATGATGGCAAAACCTCAGCAAGTCGGTACATCACTTACTTGGAGGTCACCACCGACCATCTGCCCCATGATGATGCTATCCTCACACGGTTATTCATTGGGGCGTTGGAAGGAGTCGCCTTCGATTGGTACCGTAATCTACCGGACAACTGTATCCACTCCTTCGCTGGCTTCAAATGCTTGTTCTTGGAGAGATTCTATGAGGTAGGGCAGACGTCACAATGTCCACTCTCATGGACGTCGTCCAAGGGGAGAAGGAGTTGACAAGTAACTACATCGAGCGGTTCCGCCAGACCGCCATGAAGCTGCCTTCCGGAAATCCAGATTCCTCTTTGATTGAAATTTGCCAAAAGAGACTGCCTCCAACGATCAGTCTCTGGATGGGCGAAAGTCAATTCAAAGATTGGAAGGCGTTCATCATCAGCGCCACAAGCTCCGAAGAACGACTGAAGAAGGCTCGCCAACTGGGATTGCACATCTCAGAAGGAGAAAACAAGGGCAAGCGTCCCAACAACGATAATGGGGGTAACCCCTCCAACAATCGGGACAGCAAGGGAAAGCAGGCTATGGTGGCCGACATGGCCCAGAAGTCCGAATCACAACCAGCAGACAAACAATGGCCTCAAATCACTTACTCTTTCGAAGACGGCCACGTCAAGCCTATCTTGGACATGCTCATACAAGGAGATAGAATTCAGCTTCCTCCACCAAGACGGGAGCCTCGGCCGGCTGATCTGGAGAACCCAAAGTTCTGCCATTACCACCGTTATGTACACCACGCTACACACGAGTGCTACCAACTAAAATGGTACATCCAAAGCCTCATCGATTCGAACGCTCTGGCCATCGATTTCAAAGAGGTAACCGTGGCAGCCAATATGGTGTCCGTGCAATTCGGCAGCTTCCCTCCGACGGAGACTCAAGACGGGGTAATCCCCGTCCCTTTGGCGACGATGGAGATTACCAATCTTCCACCTCCCCGGGAACAGGCTACTGGTCTAGTACCTCCCACCACATCACGAGGGGAGGTCATGTTGGTCCATCCAGACTTGGTGTCAGAAATAACTCGGCCCACACCATCTCCCACCAACAAAAAGAAGAGTGGAAAAATCAGGACCTGCCACACAATCTCAGCAGACAACGAGGAAGCTACAGCCGTCGTCACGCGGTCCGGAGCGCAATCCCAACCTGTGGTTGACAATCCAGCTGAAAATCATCAACCCACTATAACTGATGCTCCGGGACCGGCTCAGCCTTCGACGACCGACAAGCCTAGGCCGAAGGAGACTCGCTTCGACAAATCCCTCCGAAAAGAAGCAGCCCAAGGGCTAGAGAGGCCCTACAACTTTGACATCTTAGCACAATTGGCTAACACACCGGCCAAATTGTCACTGTACGAACTCCTAAGGCTCTCCAAGGACGTTCGTATTGTATTGAGCGAAGCACTCCAAAATGTCGATGCCTATCTGGCTCAATCCAACCTCACCGGGGAGGACTCACCCGTGGATCTCCAAGACAGTGCCTGCACGGGAGCAATGCCCAATATCGTCTTCACTCCACAGGACATGCTCATCAAAACCAACCTACACGATCGCCCGCTATACTACACGGGGTACATCGGCGACGTGAAGGTGGATCGGATGCACATAGATCCTGGCTCTTCCATAAGCATCATCCCAAAGGGCCTGCTACATCATCTTCGTATCCCAATGCATCGTCTGACACCTACAAGCACCGCCATCAGCGGTTTCAATTCGGACAGGAGCTACCCTATTGGGAAGATTCGTCTGAAGTGTCAAATTGGCGACCTTCAATCCGAAGTCACCTGCTATGTCATAGATACAGACACTTCTTATAACATCCTCTTGGGGCGCCCATGGATACACGATTACATGATCGTGCCTTCCACGCTACACCAGTGCTTCAAATATGTCGACAAACACGGCTTCGTAAAGACGGAATTTGCTGATATCGATCCCTTCAAAGGGGTCGAATCCTACTACTCAGACTCCTGCCGATACGAAAAGTCGAAGAGGCACCTTGATGAAGGAGACGTACAAGCTCATACCGAGACAGCCACAGGATCAGAAGGTCCCCTGACGATCCACCTCCAAGCTCGCAAACCGGGCAAGTCCGCACCCCTTACCGCCACTCTACGGAAGGACGCAATCAGCCTCTCAGCGCAGGAAGAGCAGATGATAATTCGGCTGCCAAGGTCCGGCCAAGTGCCGAGACCCACAACGGGGCTACTAACAATCAGACTGCCGAGAGTCAGTCAACCCCAAACAGGGAAGCTCAATCCCTCCGACAAGCCGCTGACGATACACCTTCCCAGGAAGGGTCGTCACCCCGATGCAAGGTCTGACACTTCTAGCGAACCAGCCACTCCTCGCTCCACCTCAAATGCCAAACTGGGGGTCGCTAGTCTGCCAACAACTCTACGCTCTGCTCCATCAACTGAACTACTGACAATCAAGCTTTCCAGGTCGTCCTCTCAGTCTTCGTTCACACAGGGGGTAGCCGAAGAGAAACCGGAGCTAGCCAAGTATATGGCCGCCCACACTGATGTTCCCTCCGCAGATGATGTAATCCCCCTAGAAAAGATACCTTACTTCCTCAATAAAGGGTTATCTTTGAACTACACCGAGCTCAATAAGCTATGTACAATGTATGTTATGGAACACGGTATAGGCACTCACCTACACACACAAGTGACAAATGTGTACACCGCGATCGAGCTTACTCCAGTAGAAGACGCTTACCGAATATTCGAGGGAGGAGACCATCCAATCATCTTCGGCCGGACAAACAACCCGCATCCCCTCACCATAGAAGAAGCCGACCTCGGGTCAGATGCCGGAAGACTACCTCTGTATCTCTATATCCCCCAATCCAAATATCTCATACAGAAACAGGGGTATGATCCGGAGACGACGCCAGGTTTGAACTACGGTACTGGGCGACGATTACCTTTGAAGCCACCAGTCCCGACGGGCAAACCACGAGACTACTATAGCAAAACTCGATGCGGGTTGGGGTATGTAACGCCTACTACAACTCCTGAAAGTTCAGATGAAGAATGCGACTGGCAGTCACATTCAACCGGGTCACCAACTTCGGACTCGGATACCAGCATCGGAGATGTGTTCAGACAAGTCATGTCAGTCAACATGGCATTCGCCGACGCTTACGAGGAAGACGAAGACATCCCCGAGATCCTCGAGCTAGAGCCGTGGGCCCAGCAATTAGACGCACAATGGAAAAAGCGGTTCGAACTGAGAGAACCTCCTACTGAAGATGAGGTTATGCAAGTTGACCTCGGCAGCGAATCTTCTCCAAAACCGATTTTCGTCAGTAAAAGCCTAACATACGAAGAACGGGAGTCGCTACTAGAACTTGTCAGAGAATACATTGATGTGTTCGCCTGGAGCTATGAAGACATGCCAGGGTTAAATCCCGACATTGCACTTCACAAACTCAACATTCGGCCAGATGCAAAGCCAGTCAAACAACAACAACGACGCTTCCGTCCAGGCATCATGGATGCGATCGAAGCCGAAGTCAACAAACTGATAGCCAGCGGCTTCATTCGTGAGGAGTAACATCCCGATTGGGTCGCCAATATAGTACCCATCCTTAAGAAGAATGGAAAGATTCGAATTTGCATCGACTTTCGCAACCTGAATGAGGCGTGCCCCAAAGATGAATTCCTCCTTCCTATGACAGACATCATGATCGATAATACCTGCGGCTTTGAACGTATTGTCACGCCCCAGAACCAGAATACTGGAGAGCGGGGGCAGACATAGCCAGCTACGTATATTGAAATAGGATACATCTCAACTATACGGTCACGGCTGTCTAGATATGAGGGTTTACTACAAGCCAACAGTCTCTTAAGGTCAAGCCTATTGTCTCAATCTCAAGCAAGTAATATAATTACAAGATGTTTGACCACCAAATATACAATAAAAGGCGTCCCAAATATTACATATCGGCTGATCATGAAGCTAGTCGTACAAAATGTGGGACTAGCAAGAGTTAAGTCATACATGATCAACCCTAGGATTTGTTAATCATGTTTACAGCCCATAGGCAGACAGTAAGTAAAGTGCATCGAGCTAACAGGTGCTCGTCGGCTAAACGCCTCAAAAGAATAACTTTACAATAGAGTGAGCGAAACAAAATAGAAAAACCCACTCGTAGCCCGGGTTCCTTCTAGTCGCCACTATTGGGCTGGAAGCTTGGTAGATCCTCGGAAGCTGCTCCGAAATCTGGCCACATAAAACCAGCTGGGTCAACCCCAGAAAGAGCAAGTGCCACAAGGGGGCCACGAAATAAGAACAAAAGCCAGCATTAACACAAAAAGATATAATATATAAAACTAGAAATTTAGGAAGACATGGCAGGGTGATATACGACGAGATAACCATGGGACTATTCCGATAGCCAGGTTACAACCCGTAAACCAAATAAGGACCGGGGTTGTAACCCTTCATCTGAACAGAACTTGGTTTTCCACCATTTATCGGCAAGATAATAATACAAGAAATCAAGACAGGGAGCAATCTTGTACTGAATCAAGACATGGCTAGACTGGTTATACCTCATTCAATCAATCACGGCCAAGCAGACACTACGGCTTACCACTTTAACTAACTAGGGTTATCACAGGCCTAATTACTAATAAGATGCAGTGAGATTTGTTCCACAGCCATAAGCCCTGCAGACCATCCAGGTTACCCAGGTCGAAATTAGGGGTTGAATTCAGGTGGGTACATCGCCCGAGGACAAATGTACCCTTAGGTGACTTAGAGGGTGCAACACGCGACGGTGTGCTGGAAATGTGCCCTACTCGACGACAGGCTACAGATCCCAAGAACGCCCAGGTAACGGGATTGTCTGTAGCTGTGTCATCTCTTCATGACTACTGTGTTATTCTAGTTATTAACCTTAATCCATTTTAGTAGGAGCTCCTGACCGTGGTACTCAGGAGTCCCATCCTAGACATGATGCAAGACAGGACAAGTGGATTAACAAGCAAACAAGAAAGAACCACCCACGGTGTCAAGGCAGGTCAAGTTAAGTTATCAAGATAAATCATGTCAGGGTACTTGTCAGGAGTGCGCCACGACGGGCCACTATCATGTCAGGTTGGTCATGTCAGGAGTGCACCACTATGGGTCACTGTCGTGTTATGCTAGTTCCTTGTCATACCATGCCATGTACAATAGTCATTCCAAACATATTAAGTAAAATCAAGTTCATGACAAAAGGCGTAAGGATATAAAATGGGCGTAAAATATCTAATAAAATATCAAAATACAGGGTTATAGAAGAGCCAAGCTTAAAGAAATAAAACCAAAGCTCCAAGAGCCAATGGTTAAGCAAGGGGGGTCAGGGGAGCAGCGTAGGTGAAAGTCACGCACGCTGAGAGATCAACGTAGGTGAGAAGTCACGCACGCTACAGGGAGCAGCGTAGGTGAAAAGTCACGCACGCTGAGAGAGCAACGTAGGTGAAAAGTCACGCACGCTGGGAGAGCAGCGTAGGTGAAAAGTCACGCACGCTACAGGGAGCAGTGTAGATGAAAAGTCACGCACGCTACAGGGAGCAATGTACGTGAAAGTCACGCACACTCAAGGGAGCAGTGTACGTGAAAAGTCACGCACACTGAATGGAGCAGTGTTCGTGAAAAGTCACGCACGCTACAGGGAGCAATGTACGTGAAAAGTCATGCACAATCAAGGGAGCAGTGTACGTGAAAAGTCACGCACGCTACAGGAAGCAATGTACGTGAAAAGTCATGCACACTCAAGGGAGCAGTGTACGTGAAAAGTCACGCACGCTACAAGGAGCAATGTACGTGAAAAGTCACGCACACTCAAGGGAGCAGTGTACGTGAAAAGTCACGCACGCTCAAGGAGACACGCTTCCAACAGGAAGCATATTCAAGTCTGCGTACGCACGCTAAAGAGTGCACGCAGCTCAGTGTGCGTAAGCTAAACAGCTCTGCACACTGCTCACTGTCTTCTCCAAACAGCAGAACACCATGGATGAACCCAAGGCTTCAAAGCATCATAACTTGGCCATCCGAACTCCAAATCCAGATTTGCAAAGTTCTAACTTGGGTAGAATTGAATGCTCTTCCATTTGGAAACACCAAAACCTATGAAAATCCAACTTAAAGAGAACAAACCATGCAAAATCTGAAAATAGAAATAACTTAGATCTAGAGCAAAGGAGACTTCAAATCACAAAACACCAAGTTCTAATGTTGATCACCGTATCCTAATCTAGCAAATGAACCAAGAAAATAGGACTCTCATGAAGTGGCAAGGTGCACTTGCCTAGGGTTGGGAGAGTTGTGGAGGAAGGAGAAGAAGAAGAAGGAAATTAATGGTGGAAGTTATGAGAAGAGAGAGTGGTAGGTGGGGATATAAAGAGGGGGAGTTGTGGTGTGTTGAGGGTGGAGTGTAGGGCTAGGGTGTTCCAAAACATAAAACTGAACCAAACCGAACCATCCCCAATAAAACCGAGCCATGCCTAAAATCCAAAATACGGGACATACCAAAATCCCACAAGTTGAGAAAAATAAAAATACATGCCAAAATCCAGATACGAGTATAAATACGAAATACTGGAAATACGGGAAATGAGGGTGACACGTATGTCATTCATGGATGGCTTCTCGGGGTACAACCAAATCAAAATGTCTCCTGATGACGAAAAACATACATCATTTCGAACACCAATTGGCACGTACTGCTACACAGTCATGCCTTTCGGTTTGAAGAATGTCGATGCCACATATCAAAGAGCCATGAGCATCATCTTCAGAGACCACTTACGTAAGACAGTGGAGTGCTACGTTGACGATATAGCCGTTAAGAGTCGTAGCAAGGGAGACCATCTGCAGGATCTAAGGACGAAATTTGACCTAATGCGAGCGCACAATTTGAAAATGAACCCTACAAAGTCCTTTCTGGGCGTATCCAGCGGGAAGTTCTTGGGTTTCATCATCACCGCACAGGGTATCCATGTAGACCCTGAGAAGACAAAAGCAATCATGGAGATGGGTCCCCCGAAAAATCTCCGCGAACTCAGAGGCCTTCAAGGGAGGCTAGCTTACATCAGAAGGTTCATTTCTAACCTCTCCGGGAGATGTCGACCGTTCACGCACCTCATGAAGAAAGGAGTCGCATTTGTATGGGACGAGGAATGCCAGCGTACTTTCGACAGCATCAAAGAATATTTGTCAAATCCCCCAGTTTTGGTGGCACCGGTTCCTGGAAAACAATTCCTGCTCTATGTACGAGCAATAGAACACTCCCTCGGGGCTTTGCTGGCACAGAACAGCGACGCAGGCCACGAGCAGGCCATATATTACCTCAGCCGAATGATGATTGGGCCTGAACACCGATACACCGCTGTGGAGAAGGAATGCCTCGCCCTGGTGTTCGTCATTCAGAAAACGTGGCACTATGTTATCGGACAAACGATACATGTGATCTCACGAGTCAACCCTCTCAGAGTCCTCATGACTAAACCAGGGGCACTTAGCTCTCGACTCGCTATATGGGCAATATTGCTGTCCCCTTATCATATGATCTTTGTCCCACAAAAGGCAGTCAAAGGTCAAGCCCTGGCGGACTTTTTAGCAGCCCACCCAGGCTTCGAGTCCTCCAGAATATATGAAAAGATCCCAGACGAGGTCGCCGACTCGCATGCAACCTCCCACGAGGCTAAATGGCGAATGTTCTTTGACGGTGCTTCAAGGACCGGACCTAAAGGCAATATAGTCGTTGGAGTCGGGGTAGTGCTGATCTTCCCCTCCGGATTGGTGATTAACCGCGCTTATTCCTTCACCGAGCCCTACTCTAACAATGTGGCCGAATACAATGCTCTGGTCATTGGCCTCCAACTTGCAAGAGAGCTGGGGGTAGAATAACTTGAAGTATACGGCGATTCCCAACTAATCGTCAATCAGATCCGGGGCTCGTACGAAGTCCGCCACGAAGACATGATCCCTTATCACCAAATAGCGATCGATATCATCTCGTCATTTGAGGGGTTCTTCATCGAGCACGTCCCCAGACTCCGAAATATTGAAGCCGATGCCCTAGCTGGTCTTGCCGCTTCCTTAGCAGTCCCAAATTATGATCGCCAATCAGTGGATGTGATAGGCCACGAACTAGTCTATCCCAAGAACAATGTGCAATCCGTGGCGAGTTATTCCGCCCAGACGATCGATGAGGCCCCGGATTGGAGACAACCATTCATCGACTTCGTCGTCTATGATATCCTGCCCGAGAACCCAAAGGAAGCCACTTCCATCAGACGGCGTTCTCTCAGATTCTTCTACGATACAGAGACGAAAATGCTGTACCGCCGCTCTTACGACGGATTACTGCTTCGGTGCCTGTCAAATACAGAAGCCAAAGAAGCCGTACGAGAAGCTCACGACGGTGTCTGCGGGGCCCACCAGCCCGATCCAAAACTGTAAGACCGCCTTCGAGGAATGGGCTACTATTGGCCCACGATGGTGGCAGATGCGATAGATTATGCTAAAAAATGCAAAGCCTGCCAAGTCCACGAGGACTTCATTCACCAACCATCCGAATTCCTACATCCGACAGTGGCGTCCTGGCCATTCAAAGCATGGAGAATGGATATCATTGGTCCAATCACCCCACCTTCCTCCCGAGGATATCGCTTCATACTTGCGATCACTGATTATTTCTCCAAATGGGCGGAAGCTATCCCACTCGCAGAAGTTAAGACTTCAAACGTGATCAGCTTCCTTAAGTATCACGTCATCTACCGCTTTGGACTGCCCCGAAGGATCATCCATGATAATGGTCCGCAGTTTGCAAGCCACGCATTCTATCGGTTTTGCGATAAGCACCGTATTCAGAATGTCGCTTCGACACCGTACAACCCGACAGCAAACGGATTAGCAGAGGCATTCAACAAAACAATCATCAAACTCCTCAAGAAGTTTGTCTTCTCCAACAAATGCGACTGGAATGAGAAGCTCGGCGAATGCTTATGGACTTATCGCACCACAGTTCGAACAGCCACTGGGAATACGCCATTCTCCCTAGTATACGGAAGTGAGGCAGTTCTCCCATTAGAGACTCAAATACCCTCACTTCGCGTCGCCCTCACTTATCAATTGACGACGGATGACAACTACCGACGTCGACTGCAAGAGTTAGAGACCTTAGATGAAAAGCGCCTCCTAGCTCAGCAAAGGATCGAGCTGTACCAAGCACGTATCTCAGGAGCCTTCAACAAGAAGGTCAAAATCAGAACATTCCAAGTGGGCGATCTTGTTCTGGCAGTCCGGAGGCCAATGGTCATGACTCAGAAGACCGCCGGCAAGTTCCAGCCAAAATGGAAAGCCCATTTATCATAGAGACAGTATTCTCCAACGGTGCTTACCGCCTCGCTAAGCAAAATGGAGACTTGCTCATGTTGCCCGTCAACGGCAAGTTCCTGAAGAAATACTATATCTAAACAATATCCCAGATTATTGAGTCACGTACCCGCTGGTACCTCTGAACTCACCATCACAACATTCCAAATTTTCGAGTCACGTACCCGCTGGTACTACTGAACTCACCCTCATAGTTTCCTAGATTTTCGGAGTCACGTACCCGCTGGTACCTCTGAACTCACCATTACAACATTCCAGATTTTCGAGTCCCGTACCCGCTGGTACCACTGAACTCACCCTCATAGTTTCCCAGATTTTTGGAGTCACATACCCGCTGGTACCTCTGAACTCACCATCACAACATTCCAGATTTTCGAGTCACGTACCCGCTGGTACCACTGAACTCACCCTCATAGTTTCCCAGATTTTTGAAGTCACGTACCCGCTGGTACCTCTGAACTTACCATCACAACATTTTCCAGATTCTCGAGTCATGTAGCCGCTGGTACCTCTGAACTCACATTCCGATCACTCTTCCAGGTAGCAAGTCATGTATGATCATACCTCTGAACTTTCTTCTTGAAGGAGATCCTCCCTCATGATCTAATACCTGCACTCCCAGTGCACAAAAAAGGGTAATCGATCCACAAATTTCCAAAATGGCCATGTCCTCATTACCTCTGAGCCGTTCCACTTCCGCCAAAAACAAATCACCCCTTACATAGAACGTCCATGTCCTCATTACCTCTGAGTCATTCTATGTGCCCTCCTTCATTGAGCCCACTCCTGTCATGTCCTCATTACCTCTGAATGGGAAGGCTCCGTCGAAGAAACCTTCATGCTCACCATGTCCTCAGTACCTCTGAGTCAGTACAATTGGTTCCTTTCTTTTAAACTTGTTGTTCGTATCCAAAACCAGGGTACGTTAGGGACAATGGGTCCACGCAAAATGTCCCAATAAGAGGATTATTACAAAGCAAAAGAGTGAAGCAAATATATATTCCATTCAGAAATCGGTTACATCCACACGATTGCAAGCAAGTCAAAAGAGTTCTTCATGAAGGCAAGAAGAAAGGCGAAACAAAATAAAAGACTACAGACAGACATCCACGAGAAGCCCCTACATCCTAGTTACATGAGCGCATATACCATTCCCTCAACCATCTCACATATGAAGGATGCAAGTGAAGAGCGTCCTCGTCCAGAATAGGAGAAACAGGGTTCCCAGCGCTGCTACCCTCAACAGTCTCGATATTTGGAGGGCTGCCGTTCCCCTCAGGCGCAGGTTCTTCTTTCTTCACTTCCTCCTTAACAGAAGGAGATCCCTGGCTGAGGACAAGAGGCTGCGGCTCCTCTGACGCCGCAGTCTCAACATTCGGTGGAGATACAGCGAGAGCCAAAGACGAAGAAAATAAAAACAGTCAGAAATGTTCATGCGGCTCGTTCTAGACTAGTCTCATGCGGCTCAGATATGGGGTATATCCTCATACAGCTCAGTCACGGGACGTGTATACGGACCATGTAGTTTGAGAAGTTCACGTCAAAGTTGCGTACATGAAGCATGCAAGCAGGCTCTGCTAGGATTTCAAATTGACTACCTAATCCTTACCTTCGATGGCAATATGAACGTCAAGACGAACGGGGGGCGCGACAGTCGAGGGCAAAGCCGACTTCTTATTCCTCGCCACAGCCTTCTTCATAGCCTTAGAAGCCCTGGGTGCCATTATTGTCTGATGATCAGAGGAAGGAAACACGACAAGAATCTGAGTCAAGAATAGTCTAAGAAAGAAGACCGTCCAAATGCCCTTCTATTTATAGACAGAGAACTGTGGACCGACGCCTCGTACAAATGCGATCAACTTTTCGGTTATCGAGCCAAACCAGCCATTTAAAGACTGAGCTCTTGGGATTCTATCCCAAAAAGATCTACACGCATGGCATAATGACGTGGCAAAGAGCTTATGCGGTTCAAATGGCCATGCGGCTGATAGCAACTATGTGACTCAGATGATCAGAAGACAGAAATTTCTATACGGCTGGGCCATCTATGCGGTTGAGACGCCCCTGCGGCAGAACTTTCCACGCATCCAAGATATCCATGCGCGGCCAGAAGAATATCCAGCCATGCTTCTTATTCAAAGTATTTCAATTTTGCAAATTGAAAACTTTGAAGGGGGTCTTGTAGAAGCATGGAAAATACTAAAGAAAGTGACTCATACGGCCAGGAAAGATCCATACGGCTCAGAAAACTCATGCGGCTCAGGGAGTCATGCGGCATAAGGAGCTATACGGTCCGAGGCATTCCATGCGGCTCAGAAGACACGTGGCCTGACAGTGCTTCCCTCCGACCCATGCTGCATTAATTGCTTTGATGGCTGACCCCTCTGAAAAGTTGACAGCCCTGACACAAAAGTAGGTAATTATGACTCTGTCATAATGATGAATCTCTAGGGAAGAGAAAAGAGATCTCTGACACAAATCCCCCGAGAGCCATAAAAATGCCACGTGGCCTTGCCACATGGGCGTTCGTATGCGGCTCACTTCTCATGCGGTTCAGAATGAATCCTATGCGGCTCAGGCCAAGAAAGCCTCATGCGGCTCGAGCAAAGAACTTCTCATGCTGTTCAGAGTGAATCTGTCCTATGCGGCTCAGGCCAAGAAAGCCTCATGCGGTTCGAGCAAAGAACTTCTCATGCGGTTCAGAGTGTATCTGTCCTATGCGGCTCAGGCCAAGAAAGCCTCATGCGGTTCGAGCGAGGACTTCTCATACGGTTCAAGAGAATCATGTCCATGCGGCTCAGGCGGATATGTACCTATGCGGCCCACAAGGATTCCTCCCCTGTGGTTCGAGGGCTCAAGTGAGGGCCACTGCCTAGGCAACCCTGACACGTGGGCTTAACCATATGCGGCCCAAATTCATATGCGGCTCACTCGTCATGCGGTCCAGATCCCTCCAGCAGCTCATAGGACACGTGTCCTAAACCGATTAATTCCTCAGATTTGCTGCCATTAAAGATTGGGTCAAATCCCAATGATCTGGGATACGTGGCAGAAGAATAGATCTAATTTATTCGCAGACATCAGAAGATCATTATGAGGAAGATTTATTCCAATCAGCATTAATTGATAATAGGATTTGGTGTAATCTACACTCGATGGCTCGGATTCGTCATAATCAAAACTGAACGGCCTGGATTAACCAATCTATGGGCCGCTGCCATCTCCAAGAGCTAATCATTGGCAACCCTAATGATCACATCCCACTATTATAAATAGCAAGGTGTCATTCCCTTGTAAAAATATACAACATCAGAGAGAAATACGTATATACAGAGAGACTTCCCCCCATAGTCAGAGAGAGAATACACACAGAGAGAGAGAAGCCAGAAGAGCAACAGAGGAGCAAGAAGAGCATTTCTTCATCAACGCCAACCATCTTTTTATAGGAGCCAAGGCTGCATACCGATCGTCCAAGGAGTAAGGCAGGGCTGTCGTCGCCTTCCCGAGCCTCTATCGTCACCCCCCAGAATCTAAAATAAACAATTGTACTTAGACTGCTGTACCTAGGTTTTCGTCCCTAGGCTTTCTTTGTACAAGCGAGTTTGTAACGTGAAGTAAAAGTCTGGTCCTCCGATAATTGTTCTGTTCTTTTATATTTCATGGCAAACATAAAAGGAAATATAAAATAAGTAATTTACAATTAAAATACTTTATACTTTCTAAATGCTTTAATTAAGTTTCTAAGAGGATCCTAATTTACAAAATATTTCCTAAAGTTTTAGGAAAAACTTTTTACCCAAAATTGTTTACCATTTCTATAAAATACGACCTACCTGTTAGATGCATCATATAATTTGTTACAAGGTTAAAATATACTAAACACAACAAAAATATAAATTTAAAATCGGGGGGTTTACCGATCTTGTACAAGATGATTGAAAAACTCAGAACCAAAGGATTCATTCGTACTAGTGGATCGCCTTGGGGAGCCCCGATGCTTTTTGTGAAAAAGAAGGATGGTACGTTAAGATTAAGTGTTGATTATCGTACCTTAAACTCTGTAACCATCAAGAATAGATATCCCCTACCAAGGATAGATGATTTATTTGATCAACTCTGTGGAGCGGCAGTATTCTCGAAGATTGACTTGCGATCAGGATACCATCAGATTAGAGTCAGAGAGCAAGACATCCCAAAGATAGCATTCAGATCAAGATATAGACATTAGGAGTTCCTTGTTATGCCATTTGGAGCAAAACTAATGTGCCAGTCGTATTCATGGACCTCATGTATCGTATCTTTATACCCTATTTAGACCAGTTCATGATAGTGTTTATAGACGACATCTTAGTCTATAGCAAGAATAAGGCAGAGCATGAGCAGCATCTCCATGTAGTTCTTCAGATTCTCAGGGAGCACCAATTGTACACGAAGTTCAATAAGTACAAATTTTGGCTGGATCGTATTTTATAGTTAGGTCATATCATCACCAGAGGTGGAGTGAAAGTTGACTCCCAGAAGATAGTGGCTATAGAGATATGGCCAGTACCCAGAACCGTCGAAGAAGTTCAGAGTTTCCTAGGATTGGCCGGCTATTACCGGCAATTTGTATCAGATTTTGCTCGGATTTCAGCACCATTGGCGCAGTTGACCCGCAAGGATGTACAGTTTGCTTGGACAACAGAGTATCAAAGTTTATTTGAGAAGTTGAAGCAAGGATTGATGACGGCCCCTATTCTCACGCTTCCAGATGGGGCTGGAGGATTTTCGGTTTATTGTGATGCTTTCGGCAGAGGATTGGGATGCATCTTGATGCAGCATGGTAAGGTAGTAGCTTATGCGTCACGTCAGCTTCGTGATCATGAAAGAAATTATCCAACTCATGACTTGAAATTAGCAGTGGTGGTTTTCGCACTTAAGTTGTGGAGGCATTATTTGTATGAAGATCGGGTGGAGATTTTCATCGACCACAAGAGTCTTAAGTATGTGTTTACCCAGAAGGATCTTAACATGCGTCAGAGAAGATGGCTAGAGCTACCTGTGGATTATAACATCAACCTGCAGTACCATCCTTGGAAGGCCAACATAGTTACAGATGCGTTGAGCAGAAGAGCCAGGGTTTATTTTCTAACAGCGCAGCCAGAGTTGTTAGCAGATCTTTAGAAGATGGATATTGAGGTAGTTTTTCCTACCAATGTGGCATTGATGGCCAGTATGCAAGTTCAGTCTAGTATAGTTGAGAGGATTAAGTTAGCTCAGTCAACGGATTCTAAGCTTCAACGGCTTAGAGAAAAATGTGTAGCAGGACGGAGAGCAGAGTTATGTATTCATGAGGATAGTACACTTCGACATGGAAGGCGTCTTTGTGTACCCAGTGGCGATATCAGGCGAAAGATTATGGCAGAGGCTCACAGTTCACAGTATTCAATTCATCCTGACGGTACGAAGATGTATCGTGATATCCATCAACATTTTTGGTGGAATGGCATGAAGAGGGAGATAGCCCAGTTTGTCTCTCGTTGTTTAGTTTGCCAACAAGTTAAGGCTGAACATCAGATACATGCTAGACTTCTTCAACCTTTATCGATCCTAAAATAGAAATAGGAGCACATTACCATGGATTTTGTAACTGGATTACCTAAATCCTCGGCTGGAAGAGATGCTATCTGGGTTATAGCTGACAGACTCACCAAGGTAGCTCATTTTCTTCCTTTCAGGATTGGTCAGTCGACTGATCAGCTACCAGAGATGTACCTCAGGCAGATAGTCAGATTGCATGGGATGCCAGTCAGTATTATATCGGACAGAGATTCAAGAGATACATCACACTTTTAGCGGAGTCTTCAAGAGAGCTTGGAGACTCATCTCAAGTTTAGTTCAGCTTATCATCTGCAGACAGATGGTCAGTCAGAACGTACGATCTAGACTCTTGAAGATATGTTACGGTCTTGTATGCTTGACTTTGGTGGTTCATGGGAGGATCAGCTGCATCTAGTAGAGTTCTCCTATAATAACAGTTTTCAGGCCAGTATCCAGATGGCACCATTTGAGGCATTGTATGGCAGGAAGTGCAGATCTCCGTTAGCCTAGAATGATGTAGATGAGAGGCAGATGCTTGGTCCAGAGATGGTTATGCAGACTATCGAGGTGGTCAGGCAAGTCAGAGATCATCTTCGAGTTGTGCAAGATCGCCAGCGTAATTGGACCGATTCTCATCGGTGTTCCCTTGAGTTTTCTATCGGCGACCACGTATTCCTTAGGATCTCACCTACCCATAGCCATATCCTTAACCATTCGGAATTGGTTGTTGGAACCAACCTTTCGTATGAGGAAAAGCCCGTATCCATATTGGACCGAAGAGAGAAGGTCCTCAAGAACAAGAGTATTAGTTTAGTCCGCATTGCTTGGGATCATCACTTTTTGGGTGAGTCAACGTGGAAGTGTAAGGATGATATCTGATCGCGATATCCACACATGTTTGACTCATAAGGTATAGTGTCTTTCTTATGCCTTATGTTTTTAATTCCTTGCTTGTATGAATGATTGTTGATTGACTGCTAGTCGTAGATTGTTGTGATTAATATAGTTGGTCCTGACATCTCTAGCCTCTTGATTAAATTTTGAGGACAGAATTCTTTTAAGGTTGGTAGAGTTGTCATTTCTGTTTTTCTTTATACGTATTTTCAATATACGTGTACGAATTTCTGATCCGTATTTTGATTTGTCTAGCATGGTTTGGTCTTGGTTTAGCTTGGCTTCGTTTATTTTGGTTTGGTTTGGGTCAAGATGGTTCATCATGTTGAACCCTCTTTATAACCCAACCCCTATCTCTCTCCTCTTTTACTTTCATTTATTTCTTCATCTACTTTTCTTCTTCATTTATTTTCTCCCAAACCCTTTGGCAAGTGTAATCTTGCTTCATGAGAGATCTCATGTTTTATTTGTTCCAATGTCTTCCTTACATAGTTTTATGACTCTTTAGTACTTGGTATTTTTGGTTTTGGTGGATAAAATCTTGTAGATCTAAGTTTACTCAAATCTTGGTTTTTTTGGGTTTTGATCTATCCAACTTCATTATTTTTAAGTTTTGATTGTTCCATATTGTAGAGAATTTTGTTCTACCCAATTTAGACCTTTGAAAGTCCCAATTTCGAGTTGTTTTGAGGGATTTATGAACTTGGGAAGTTCATGGGTTCCATGAACTCATGCTCTCGGCATGGAGAAGAAGAACAGTGCTAGGCGCATAGCTCTTTTTATGTGCCCATAGCAGCCTTTCCTTTGGGCGCATAGCCCTGTATATGTGCCCAAAGCATCCTACTTCCTTTAGCTTGGGCGCATGGCCATTTATATGCGCCTATAGCTCTTCAGCTCAGGCGCATAGCTTTTGATATGCGCCCAAAGCTCTTCAGCTTGGGCGCATGGCTCCTGATATGCGCCCACCTAGCCATGGAAGATAGTCTCCTTGCTTTCCTTCTAGTACACCCTATCCCCAGCATATGGGCGCATTCACTCTTGGCCTCATGCCTTCCAAAGTACATGTACCCTGGGCGCATGCTATTTAGGCGCACGCCTGTTTATGAGCGCATGATGCTTTGGGCGCATGCTGCCCTTGGGCGCATGCTGTCCCTGGCCTCCTTCCTTTTTCCATGATAATTCGTGTTGCTTTACCCAAGCTTGTCCCCCATGATCCTTAGTGTTAGTTGTGACCTTTGAGCATGATGGGCATCTTCTATGATGGCCTTGTATAATTTATTATCTGTGTTTCGTATGTACTCTGGGCTTTAAACCCGATCTTAGCATGACATGTATACTCCTTGATAACTCTTTCGGTGGCCCGTCGTGGCGTACCCTTGACCAGTGAATCCTTAGCATACAAGTACACTTAGCACGAGCACGACATGGCAATATAGTTTAACATGATAACTCTTGATAGTAGCCCGTTGAGGCGCACTCTTGACAAGTCCCTTGACATGATAACTCTAACAGTGGTCCGTCGTGGTGCACTCTTGACAAGTAACAAGTAAACGTGACATGTACAAGCTTGATAGTGGCCCGTGGTGGCGCACTCTTGACAAGTATTCTTGACAAGTAACAAGTAACTCTCGTCATGACACCGTGGGTGATTTCTCTTGATTGTGTCTGTACACACTATATGTTTCATCTTGCATCATGTCTAGGACATAAATTCCTGATTTCTACTGTCAGGGATTCATATTGAATCTGACTAAGTTAATGACTAGTTTGATCATGTAGATCGTAAAGAGAATTCCCTGTCACAGGTAATCCTGTTATCTGGGCGCCTCAAGTGGACTTGTATTCTGTCGATGAGTAGGGCATATTTCCAGCACACTGTCATGTGTTGCACCACAAAGTCACATAATCAACTCTCTCAACCTGCGAAAGGATAACTGAAAGTCTGCAGGACTTGTGACTGCTGGAATATCCACTACAACAAAAAATCCTTTTAATGACGGCTAAAAAGCGTCATTAATGACAAACCATGACGCTTTTTTTTCAAAGCAACCGTTATGAAAATGGGTGTTATAAATTTTTTAAAAGCGTTATAAAAAAAATCGTCATGAATAGGTTCTATAAAAGCGTTATGAATATTTAATATATAGTGCACAATTCTGGACTTTTGTAAAACGTTAAGAATAGATAATATGTATAGGCTCAATGCAGCACATTTATAACACTTTATACTATTCAAATTAGCATATTTATAACGCTCTATACTGCACATTATATATTACATTCCAAAAACTTAATATTGTACATCACCATCTTTATTACATTTCTCAAAATAGAGTACATATCAACATTTTCATTACATTCTCAAAATAGAATATCCAAATACATATATATTTACAACTACCAAAATTGTCCACATCAAAACTTAGCCACATAACCAATAATCATGAAAGATCAACGATAGCCGGAACACCAGTGAAATCCTGAGAAAAATAGAAGACAACCAAATCAGTCCATATAATTGTTAGGCCTAAAAATCAAATATAATCATAAAATATCAAGAGAAAGGAGTAAAACAACATATATGAATATATTAGGTTTTGGGACGGACCGAAGGAGTCGCCGAGGCCGAAGTCGTGGCGGATGATCCAGCCCTTGCTGGTGCCGAGGCTGAAATACTTTATAATGCAAGACATCAAATATGGAGATGTCCGTACCCATATTGTTCATACCAAACAACTTTTTGCATTGCTTGCCAAGAGCATTTTTTGGCTCTGTTAGGACCTGAATTAGGAATCATGTTAATTTCCTAATTATATACAGATCAATAAAATGAGATCCACACACTACAACGTACGTAAGATCTCCAAGCAAGTAAGGTGACAAGAATTGGACTTCGTGCATGGGATAGTAAATTAGTCGGCATCAATACTTTGTGTGCTATATGTAAGTTCAACTGTAACCAAGCCAACTTCAATACCAAAAAGACGAGATAAGGAAAAAATTAGAGTCATATTGTTAAATCAACCAAAGGAATAAGCAATAAAATAAATAAATGCTAAAGTTACTTAAAAGAAACTACATCATCAGTGATCACCAAGGCAAGAATAAAAAGACTACGAATAAGGTGTTTACCTGGACAAGTTGGCCCTAGTTTAAAGCTGACAAACTAACAAGTTTCGAAAAGTGTCCAATAAATTCTGGAATGAGCCCGTATGATATAAGATCACCACTTTTTACCTATGAACATCACATGAAACTCGTATCAAATCCACTACAGTAGGTAAGAGAAACTTGCATGTTTTCTGAAGTAATAAGACACAGTTACATGAAGGGAGGAAAGTTATTTGCTTGTTATAGCATATTTGAGATGCTTACTGTTTCCAGTAAGGATGACGTCACCACCGTATCTGTCAACCCACTAGTTCTTATGTTTGTACGTACTGGTGCTCCAAAACTAATAAAAGAAACTTCTGGGATACGTCCCGCCCGACACAAGCCTTCAACTTGATACTAGCACAGAGAGCATTTGCAGGACCAACAAGCGACTGCTATCCGATCAACATGCAGGAGATGGCTAAACTCTAGCTGAAGTTACTGGGAAGCAATCAGAAAATACCATATTATGTAGTAGAAAACTTGCTTGCAGAATAGGACTATATATGTAAACTTTTAAATCCATTATCAAAACAATATATAAACTCCAAGAAAAAAAAAGTGATGCTAGTACTTGTTAATCATGAACTTGAGCATATTTGCAGTCAAGTAATTGCTCAACAGAGCATAGAGCTAATCAACAAACATATACATAAACTGTACATGAGTCTCTGCATGAACACACTTAATACATTTCACGAGTGTAGATTAACCTCTTCCAGAGGCATATAGACACATTTGACCTGCACTATAGGTTAGTGCCCTTGAAATTTCCAAGGGAGTCCTCAATAGAATGAACAAGCACATAACCAGGAATAGCCTTCGTATTGGTTCAAAAAAGAAACAGGCAACAAAGTCTCAAATAACTGATGCCAACCACATGAGCAAGTAAGGCTCTCCATCCAACATCAGTAACTGATGCCAACCACATGAGGATACGAAGAAAAAGAAGCTGGTGGCATCATGTAGAGCTATAAAATATGATCTGGTCAAAGCTTAGAAATTCTATATTGTATCAAATTTAGGTATTATCTAACTCATCTTAATATGGAGTAGCCAACCAAAATCCTTTTAAGTACTTTTGTCAATTTCTGAAAAGGAATAAGACATCCCCATCTAAAAGCTTAGAACATTTACTTGAAAGATAACCCATCATAGAAATTCAATTTATATCCTTTTTTTCCTTTCCATCTTCCACTCTCTTGTAAAAAGGCATTGCGATAACAATGCCAAATGAGAGGGTAATTGGAGTTTTCTAGTAGTGACACTACATTGATAATTTTATACAACTAATATATGAAACTTCGAGCATCACATTTAATCTTTGCTAGCTCAACTGACCCAAAAGAGGTGTTACTGAGTCCAATTTTAATATATGCTGGTTACCAGTGTGTCATATAAATTTTGGAAACGGTATCTTTTATAAATTCTGTGCCCGTTTCCAACACTAAATACATGTGATATTTGATGTTCTGCACTAGCCTTCACTTTAAAGGCTCGATGTGATACATAATTAAGGATTCCTCAGTGTTCTGATACTTCAGCAATACAATGTGTCATATAAGAGTATCTTTGATTGCTGCACTTTGAAATATATATACGTGACACTTTCACAATCGGCAATAATCACAAAATAAAATATATACGCGCTCATCTGAACCAAGTAACCAGCATCCTATGTTGCTGCAACAACTTAGTATAAACTTAAACTAACAATTGGAATAACCTCCCCGCAACTTCAAGCCACCTCTCTGGCAACTATGACAGCAAAAGCAACAACATAATTTATTGCAATGGGAGTTCGGCCATTGATCGATCAGCCATATTTGCCTCGACAAGAAAGGTTCCTTGTGTATGTAAAGTGGAGTTTTTCTGATTATAGAGAATGATGGATTCCTCATCTGTCTATTAAAAAGGTTGCATCCTTGAAGACAAATTTACAGCTAGAGAAACAAAAAGAATCTCAAAATAGAATAGTTCTAAATTGTTGCTAGTGCAACTCCAAAGTTTAAATTAACAATTGAGGTAAATAGTTCCCAATTGTTGTGCTAAACCTCTCCCAACGCAACATAGTTGGAACTAGTCTCATCCTAGAGGACTCCCAACTAACAAGGTATAGCTAATTCCACATAGTAGAAGCTGTTGGTTACAGTGGTAAAATTTACATCTAAAAATTCTTAGTTTAGAGCATTTGATTCAGTGGTAAATTTTTGGAAAGTACCAGTGTGTTCGAATCTTAACCTAAATGGTAAAACTAAGAACGTCGAGCTTGTAGACGGACCTCTCCCGATCTCTTGGTCGAGAAGCGAACGATCTCGGACGTGGCGGCTACCGTCTTCGCGCTCACCTGCCGAACTTCTCCCTGGCATCGTTCTGGAGGAAGGCGAAGTGGACGACCTCGTCTTCCTCGAGCTTCCTCCAACATCGGCCGAAGAGGAAAAATTATTGGCGGAGAAGACGGACCTCTCCCGAGGGGGTCGACGGAGAAGAGGGCGCCGGAGGCCCCGCCGGAGTCTATGGCGGAGGGGATCGGACGGATGGATCGGACGCTGGACCAAACCCTAATTCTGAGCATGGGAGCGGAGGAAGAGGAAGAGGAGGAGGGGAGGGGAAATAGAAGGAGAAGAAGATATTTCGAACCCTTATAATATTAATAAGTATGCAAAATATTACAAGTTTGCCACCACTCTAAAATATTAATAACGCTTTGTTTTATAAACGTTATAAAAAGCCCAAAATTAGCCCAAATCGTCATAGAAAAAAGGTATTTCGAACTTTGATAACGCTTAGGTATCAGGCGTCATCAATACGTCTTATCGAGCGTTATTAATAGGCCTTTTTGTTGTAGTGATCTCATTGCATCTTGTAGTGACTAGGCTTATGATAACCCTAGTTAGTTAAAGTATCAAGCCGTACTCATTGCTTGGCCGTGATTAATGGATGGAGTCCAGTCTAGTCTTGTCTAGGCAGTACCAGTCTATGATTACTTCAGTACATTACTGTTTATGCTTTACTCTTGTCGATAAATGATTGAAGACTAAGCTCTGTTCAGGTGAAGGGTTACAACCATGGTCCTTGTTTGGTTTACGGGTTGTAACTTGGTTACCGGAATAGTCTCTCGGTTATCTTATCGTTAATTACCCTGTCTTCTCTAACTCATGTCTTTCGTTACCATTTATGTCTCATGTGCTAATATGCTGGTTTTAGTTCTTAAGTGAAGCCTCCCTTGTGGCACTAGATCTTCTGGGTTCTGACCCAGCTGTTTTGTATGGCTAGATTTCAGAATTGTATCATCCACTTTTCTAAAATGGAGGTAATTTTGAACTTTTGTAAAAGTTTATTATTTAATAATAGGATTTATGATTTACAAGATTTTTTAATTAATTTAATACTATTTAAAATTGGTGAATTATAATTTTGATGTGTTAGCTAGTGAACCCTAGAACTGTTGGGCCTAGAGACTAACCATGACCATGGGGACCTAACCATGTGATTAGAATGACAATTTACAACTTTTTAGGATAAGGGTATTTTGGTCATTTTGTGACTTTTAAATTATTCAGGATTTTGATTAATTTATGAATTTTAGATTATTTTAATAATATTTAAATTGATGTATTATAATTTTGGTCATTTTTCATATTTCAATATTTTGGAAATTTTTATATTTTAATATTGATTTTACAGGATTTGTTTAGTCGGGTTTGAGTTTCGTTTCGTTCCGACTTGTGTTAGTGATCCGGGTAGCTTAGACTGTAGACGGGATCCCAAAATTAGTTAGTTATGGCCCACAAACCCCACTAATTAAGTTAGCGAGTTTAGACTAATCCTACTTGTTAGATTGGTTAAGTTACAGGCTTAAATTTAACACTTTTGATCCCAAACTTGAACCTAACTTAAAATTAACCAAGAGGACTAGTTGAGGCATTATTGGGCTTTCCTCCAAGGCCCAAATAGGGTTTAATGGCAGCCACTATAGCTAGATTTGCCTCCCTTTATTTCATTTCATTCCATCTTGCCTCTTTTCCTTCACAAAGTGTTCTTCCCCAAATTAGAGAGCTTCCCTCTTTGATTTGATCTCCGAATCCTTACATCCCTCCACCAAAACTTCCATCCAACCTTCTCATACTACCAAAGGAGAATGCTAGCAAAGATTTGGAGCAAAATGCAAGGAGGAGTATCATTTTTATAATATCTTCGTGTCGGAGCCGTGTCCTTGGGAGTATCATTGGGATTCAACTCCCAATAGGTAAAACCAACCCTCTAAATTAATTTTCTATACATATTAGTTAGTTTTGAATCCATAGGATCCACCTCCATGCATGTACCCCATTTAGATTCAAATCTGAGGCCATTTGGAGCTCTCTTGAGGATTTTAGATATGTGTCTTGTGTCCTACTTGATAGATCCCAAATTAGGATACCCCATGTGTATGTATGTATCATAATAATTTAAATAGATATTTAAATTCAATTTTAGAACGGTTAGAAAGTGGATTGATCTTAGTTAGGATGGTTAGAATGAGTTTCATTTGGATACCTATGTTGGTATCCAAGTATCTTGGCCTACATGTGTTTCTTTTGTCCAAAACAACTCAAATTCGTCATAATATTCATCCACATTTTTATTAACAAAAGCAACTTAGAAATATCATAACTTTTAGCTTAGAACTCCGATTAAGCTTTCATTTTTTTTAAAGAACCATATCGAAGTTAGCTTTCCAAATATATATTTTAATAAGCCAAAATCGTTCTGGAACTTTCTGTAAAACTATTTGAGTGTCAGCTGTCATAAAGGCAAACGTGTTTCGGTGTTTTCGCGATTTCGGTAGCTTTCGGACACGAAAATGCGATCCGTTTGAAGTTTCGAAAAGCTAACATGAAGGGTACAACATACTTTAATCATAGAATTTAGTGAAGGCCCAATTGGTACAGTATTAATTTTAAGTAGAAGAGTGACTATACGACATAGGCATTTTGTGTAACCTATGAGCCTATGTAGTATGGATATTAAATGAATGTAGAATATATAATGCATGATATGTTAGATGAATGAAATGATATATATATGATATGTATCCTCTTTACATTAATGTATATATATGATTGAATGCAAGCATGTAGGAATGCAATCAATGTAATGTATGTAAGCAATGCATAAATGTATGAATGAAAGAATGTTATACAATGTATGCATGAAAGTATATAATGAATGCTAGATATGAATGCAAGGTATACATGTAATGATAGATATGAATGCATAATGTATATATAATATAATGTAATATATAATGATAGCATGTATGGTAATGTAGAATATATGATGCAAGCATGTATATGTCTACTGTTTTCTTTTTCCTTACATTTTTCCTTCCCTTCCCTTTCCATTTCAGTTTTTCTCCATCTTTCCCTCTTCTATTTTTACATGTTGTATACAATGTATATAATGTATAGATGCATGTAAGTATGTAATATGCATGAATGACATGTATGAAATGAAAATAAGTATATGTATGTAACTTAATTATACGTGAATGGATATAATGCCTTAACGGAAGTATGCATGTATATGGGATAAAAATGAATGATATATATATATATATATATATATATATATATATATGTGTGTGTGTGTGTGTGTGTGTGTGTGTGTGTGTGTGTGTGTGTGTGTGTGTGTTAAGATAATGTAATGTATGTATTCACATATATTTTGAGTTAAATATATGAGTTTGTATGCATATATTATATGTATGCATGTATGCAGGAATGAATGTAATATAATGTAGAGTATGCATATATGAATATAATGTATGCAAGTATATAATGTATTCAAATATGTATGTATGCATCTATGTATGTATGTATAGGTGCATGAATGAATGAATGTAAGTATGCATATATGATATGTATATAGGCATGTATGCAATGTATGTATGTTTACATGATATGTATGTATGTATCTATGTATGTATGTATAGGTGCATAAATGCAAGTATGCATATATGATATGTATGTAGGCATGTATGCAATGTATGTATGTATACATGATATGTATGTATGCATGTATGCAATATAAGTATGTATGTATGCATTTCTATAAACTGGGTTAACCTATAACCTTTTACACACATACATTCATATATCCTTTGACACCATGTATCCCATGTCACATACACCTACCTATCACTAAATCTGAGAAAATTAACATATATCCTTTCATACACATGCCAAACACACACACACACTCTCACTTACTCTTTTACCTCTCTTTCTCTCTATATATATATGTATGTGCCTATATATATAGCTTTGGGTGCCTTGTTAGCTTACAGTTTAGTTTTGGGCTTGGTTTAGCAAGTGACTTAGGCTATGAGTTAGTAGCTATCTTAGATACTTGATTTGCATAGACTTAGTTTGTTTAGACCTAGAATTGACTAACCTAGACTAGTTGACCATTGTTGACCCAACCCTAACTAGAGTTGACCTAGTATGACTTTATAGTTGACAAGAATTAACCAAGAGTTGACTGTGACCTAGATTTACTTAGACTCATGTAGATTGCATTATAATTTCAATTACCATATAAATTGAACTCTTTATAACATGTGTTGCTCTAACTAGGACTCTGTGACTCCAGTTGGCCATTTTTTCATATCAGTTGTTCAGGGTATCAGGCGAGTACATTCTCTGACCGTTTCATACTTGATAGAATTTACATTTATGCTCTAGATTACTTTACTTGATGCTATCATGTTGTTAACACGGATTGGTAC
>JANAVB010011796.1:4882257-4967257 GCA_029216955.1 Iris pallida
AAATCAAGAGAGTTATATTATCAATTTAGGAACAATCATATTAAAGAATTCTTTTGGGTATGAATAATTCATAGATGTATTTCATAACTGATGAGGATATTCGAGGTCAACTTAGTTTCGAGAACTTGGATAAATTTCGGTTATTAATTCTTGAGACATTACACTTAAGGCTGTGATGTTAAATTTAGGAATTTAGTAATAGAGAAGAGATTTTAACTATATGCAATGATGATACGAAATTGAATAAGATATTGTAAGAAATGACTAGAAACATAAAGAACGCAAGAATTTTGAGTTATATAAAATATAGAGATTTTATGAAAATTTTAAATTTTAAGAGAATAATATTGAAGGTGTACGTTGAAGAAAAAATGAAGGTTGAATTTATAATGAAGAATAAGTTTTGTAAGGCCTAGTGGGTTTAGATTTAAATAATACAAGGAGAGTAAATTGAATAAGTTCAAGGATTACATAAAACTTGATTTAGAGGCTTCGGATCCAATTTAGGACAAGGTGGAAGAATTTAGATTTATGATGATTAAGTGGTCAGTTTTGATTCCTAGTAAGAAGGGTATGCGTCATGAATAATGTTTCGGAACTTAGAAATTTAGCCTATGGTGATCATGGCAAGGTCAAATCTTTATGACGGAAGGATATAATTTTGATGGTAGTCATATAAAGGTTGATTTTTATATTGGGACTTGTGAGATAAAAATATAATTGGCAAATGATAAACTTGATAGTATCAGAGAGAGATGATTAACTTGACTTTCCTATGAAATCATTTCTCTTATTTTTCCTTTAAAAGGAGAAATTTGACTTATTCCATAAATTTGAATCACCCTTTAAAAGTTTTCAATATTATTGAATCCTAGCTCCCTTAATCACGACCAAACGAGTTTGATCATCTTTTCTTATCATATTAATATCTTGGGTCGTACTCAATTGAATTTAATTTAATTGTGACCTGAATCTCCATCCTTGTATGCTCGTGCTCAGACTTCGATGACCTTGTCCTCCATATTGCCCAAATCTTGATTATCCAGAATTGATCAACTTAGATCATATCGAGACTAAATTTTCTTAATATTGTGATTGGATTTCAATGCTATTGACTTTCGTTCTTTAAACTTTTGATTTTGATTTTTCTTTGAATAGTACCCCTTTATAGATAATTACTAGTTATCTTTATTTTATTTTTGATAATTACCAGTTTTTATATAGTATGGTAGACTGCCTTACAGCCTTGATGATTTGTTGTTTCTGTAACTTTTTCAGTTTAGCACCCCAGATTGCTTGTATGTTTTGATACCCTATAACCGTTTTGGTTTAGCATGACTAGTATACCTAGATGAGACTTTCAACTGCCACCGTATGCCATGACCCTGTATGCCATTCTTTTAAATTGTATGATTTAGGTAAGTTCTAAGACTTTGATTGTTGGGGACGAGACTCTAGAAGAAGTACGACCATCTTAATTTCGAGAACGAAATTTTCTAAGGAGGGTAGACTTGTAACACCCACTTTTCTAAAATGATGGTAATTTTGAACTTTTATAAACGCTTATTATTTAATAATAGGATTTATAATTTATGGGATTTTTTTAATTAATTTAATACTATTTAAAATTGGTGAATTATAATTTTGATGTGTTAGCTAGTGAACCCTAGAACTGTTGAGCCTAGAGACTAACCATGACCATGGGGATCTAACCATGTGATTAGAATGACTATTTACAACTTTTTAGGCTAATGGTATTTTGGTTATTTTGTGACTTTTAAATTATTTAAGATTTTGATTAATTTGTGAATTTTAGATTATTTTAAAAATATTTAAATTGATGTATTGTAATTTTGGTCATTTTTCATATTTTAATATTTTGGGAACTTTTATATTTTAATATTGATTTTACGGAATTTGTTTAGTCGGGTTTGAGTTTCGTTTCGTTCCGACTTGTGTTAATGACCCGGGTAGCTTAGACTGTAGACGGGATCCCAAGATTAGTTAGTTATGGCCCACAAACCCCACTAATTAAGTTAGTGAGATTAGACTAATCATACTTGTTAGATTGGTTAAGTTATAGGATTAAATTTAACCCTTTTTATCTCAAACTTGAACCTAACTTAAAATTAACCAAGAGGACTAGTTGAGACCTTATTGGGCTTTCCTCCAAGGCCCAAATAGGGTTTAATGGCAGCCACTATAGCTAGGTTAGCCTCCCTTCCTTTCATTTCATTCCATCTTGCCTCTTTTCCTTCACAAAGTGTTCTTCTCCAAATTAGAGAGCTTTTCTCTTTGATTTGATCTCCAAATCCTTACATCCCTCCCACCAAAACTTCCATCCAACCTTCTTATACCACCAAGGAAAGGTGCTAGCATAGATTTGGAGCAAAGTGCAAGGAGGAGTGTCCTTTTTGGAAGATCTTCGTGTCGGAGCCGTGTCCTTGGGAGTATCATTGAGATTCAACTCCCAATAGGTAAAACCAACCCTCTAAATTGATTTTCTATACATATTAGTTAGTTTTGAATCCATAGGATCCACCCCATGCATGTACCCCATTTAGATTCAAATTTGAGATCATTTGGAGCTCTCTTGAGAATTTTAGATATGTGTCTTGTGTCCTACTTGATAGATTCCAAATTAGGATACCCCATGTGTATGTATGTATGATAATAGTTTAAACAGATATTTAAATTCAGTTTTAGAATGGTTAGAGAGTGGATTGATCTTAGTTAGGATGGTTAGAATGAGTTTCATTTGGATACCTATGTTGGTATCCAAGTATCTTGGCCTACATGTGTTTCTTTTGTCCAAAACAACTCAAATTTGTCATAACATTCATCCACGTTTTTATTAACAAAAGTAACTTAGAAATGTCATAACTTTTAGCTTAGAACTCCGATTAATCTTCCATTTTTTTTAAAAAGAACCGTATCGAAGTTAGCTTTCTAAATATATATTTTAATAAGTCAAAATCGTTCTGAAATATTCTGTAAAACTATTTGAGTGTCAGCTGTCCGAAAGACAAACGTGTTTCGGTTTTTTTGCGATTTCGGGAGCTTCCGGACACGAAAATACGATCCGTTTGAAGTTTCGAAAAGCTAACATGAAGGGCTACAACATAATTTAATGCTAAAATTTAGTGAAGACCCAATTGGTACAGTATTGTTTTTAAGTAGAAGAGTGACTATACGACATAGGCATTTTGTGTAACCTATGAGCCTATGTAGTATGGATATTAAATGATTGTAGAGTATGTAATGCATGATATGTTAGATGAATGAAATGATATATATGATATTTATCATCTTTACATTAATGTATATATATGGTTGAATGCAAGCATGTAGGAATGCAATCAATGTAATGTATGTAAGCAATGCATAAATGCATGAATGAAAGAATGTTATACAATGTATGCATGAAAGTATATAATGAATGCTAGATATGAATGCAAGGTATACATGTAATGATAGATATGAATGCATAATGTATATATAATGTAATGCAATATATAATGATAGCATGTATGGTAATGTAGAATATATGATGCAAGCATGTATATGTCTACTGTTTTCCCTTTTTCCTTACATTTTCCCCCCTTTTTTCCCTCTTCTATTTTTTACATGTTGTATACAATGTATATAATGTATAAATGCATGTAAGTATGTAATATGCATGAATGACATGTATGTAATAAAAATAAGTATATGTATGTAACTTAATTATACGTGAATGGATATAATGCCTTATCTGAAGTATGCATGTATATGGGATAAAAATGAATGATATATATATTTATATATATATATATATGTGTGTGTGTGTGTGTGTGTGTGTGTGTGTGTGTGTGTGTGTGTGTGTGTTAAGAAAATGTAATGTATGTATTCACATATATTTTGAGTTAAATATATGAGTTTGTATGCATATGTTATATGTATGCATGTATGCAGGAATGAATGTAATATAATGTAGAGTATGCATATATGAATATAATGTATGCAAGTATATAATGTATTCAAATATGTATGTATGCATCTATGTATGTATGTATAGGTGCGTGAATGAATGCAAGTATGCATATATGATATGTATGTAGGCATGTATGCAATGTATGTATGTATACATGATATGTATGTATGCATGTATGCATTGTATGTATGTATGTATGCATTTCTATAAACTGAGTTAACCTATAACCTTTTACACACATGCATTCACACACCCTTTGACACCATGTATCCCATGTCACATACAACTACCTATCACTAAATCTGGGAACATTAACACATATCCTTTCACACACATGCCAAACACACACACACACAATCACTTACTCTTTTATATATATATATATATATATATATATATATATATATATATATATATATATATATATATGTATGTATATATATATATATATATATATATATATATATATATATATATGTGTGCCTATATATATAGCTTTCCTATATATATCTATGTATATGAATATGTGAATGTGAATAATATATGTACATTATATGACTAAATTTGTGTGCCTTGTTAGCTTGTGGTTTAGTTTTGTGCTTGGTTTAGCAAGTGACTTAGGCTATGAGTTAGTAGCTATCTTGGATACTTGATTTGCATAGACTTAGTTTGTTTAGACCTAGAATTGACTAACCTAGACTGGTTGACCATTGTTGACCCGACCCTAACTAAAGTTAACCTAGTTTGACTTTATAGTTGACCGAAGTTGACCAATAGTTAACTTTGACCTAGATTGACTTAGACTCATGTAGATTGCATTATAATTTCAATTACCATATAAATTGAACTCTTTATAACCTGTGTTGCTCTAACTAGGACTCTGTGACTCCAGTTGGCCATCTTTTTATATCAGCTGTTCAGGGTACCAGGCGACTACATTCTCTGACCGTTTCATACTTGATAGGATTTACATTTATGCTCTAGATTACTTTACTTGATGTTGTCACGTTGTTAACACAGATTGGTACTATATGGATCCCTTCATGAGATGTTATCTCCCTCGGGAGCATCGGGTTACAGTATGTCACGTGCGTTCACTTTCATCATGTACTCCGGTGCTTTCACCATTCCTGTGCACTCTTGTGATTCATGTACTCTCATGTTCATAGAGCTTCCATGTATACAATTATGTGCATCCATTTATGGGCCTTCATATGATATTATGTGCAATAACATAACCTGTCGGGATTCTTGTGTATTGATTGGGGTACGGGGGAGTATAAATGGTCATGTGAACAATTCCAAAGTAGTATACTCATGTGCAAACTCTTAGATTACTCATGTACAAATTCAAGCCATTCACATGTCTATCTTGTACTCTGCATCACTAGCCACTGTTAGTTCTTTACTTATAGTAGATATTTCTTTACAGTCATCTCTTTGACTTCATATATTTTTCAGCGTTTCATGTATCTTACTCTATAGTATATTTTTATATCCTGTCATATTATGAACTGCGTGAGATGTATTGTGCTCGCTTCCGTCCTGACTGGACCTGTTGTTAAATTTTACAGATAGCTTGGAGGTTACCTGCTAGCCTAAAGAGACACAGTAGAGGTTGGAGTAAATGGTTAGAGTTTTTCTTATTTTTATTTTCAGTTGTCTTGAGTTGTATTTATTTTATGCTTGTTTGAGTTGGTGTTGATAACACCGAGATTTATTTCGCTCTGTTGTACTCTCTTATGGATTCATAGTTATCTTATCGTGCTACTTCTAGTTTTGGTGATTGAGTTGTATCCTGCCGTGAGTGTCCTCTGTATGGAGAGTATATCATATTGTATTTACTTTTAATTGTGACCTAGAACAGTGTTCTACCGCCAAAACTGCGGTGTAGGCTGGACGTACCCACTTCTCGTGCCCTACACTGGGTGCGGGTCGTGACAGGAATAGCACCCGAGGATCTACCAGTCTTCCAGCCAGATGGTGAACACCAGGCGTAACCCTGACAACGAGTGGGTTTTCTTCTTTTGCTCCTCCGCTCTCTTGTAATTTATTTTTTTGAGGCGTTTAGCCGCCGAGCAAGTGTTAGCTCATATTGAAACTTACTTTTGTCTGCCTAAGGGCTGTAACATGATTGACAAATCGTAAGGTTGATCATGTATGACTTGAACTCTTGCTAGTCTTCGTATTTTGTATGACTAGCTTCATGATCATCTGAATATGTAATGTTTGGGACGCCTTACTTTGTATGTCTGATGATCTAATATCTTGTAACATTTACTTACTTGCTTGAGATTGAGACAATAAGCTTGTTCTTGACCATAAGAGACTGATGGCTTGTAGATAAACCCTCATGCATCTAGACGCCGTGATCGTATTGCGAGGTGGGTTGCACTTCAATGTACGTAGCTGGATGTGTCTGTCCTCCACTCTCCAGTATTCTGGTTCTGGGACGTAACAAAAGCCGCCACGTGGACTGCAGGCCAAAATGCGGTCCGTGTAGCACTGTCGTTTAGAAAAACTAGTATGGCAGGCAGGGCTAGCCTTGGCCCAGGACAGTCAGGATGACCGTACAGCCACAGATTATGAGAGCCCAAAAAGGTAGTTTATATATATATATATATATATATATATATATATATATATATATTTATTTTTTTTATTTTTTTTTTATATATATATATATATATTACAGTCAGGATGACCGTACAGCCACAGATCATTAATATATATATATATATATATATATATATATATATGATCTTGTATCTAACATAGAAATATTATGTAACATGCCCCCCCACCCCACTCCTCTCTTCTCTTAACAAAAAACTATTGTGGTACAATGGTTGTTAATTTAAACTTGCATACTAAAGGTTTTAATTAGTTCAATCCTTGATGGTAACTTTTTTATATATATTATGTACGGGAGTGCTGTTTTGAAAGTTCGTGACCCTGATGGCGGGAAGAGGAGGACGACTTTGGCACCTGGCAAGGACGGACAACAGGAACACCAAAAGTAATAGTGGATGACAACAAGGGTAACCCTGTCCAAGCTATAGAGGGCTCTTAATGACAAAGGATCTGGCAGTGATGAAGGCACCATAAGACTAATGGCGGCTCTAGATGGCATTGTCTCCGTGTAAAAGAAAAAAAACAGAATGATAGAAATAGTGAAGGTAGCTCCTGATGGTGAGTGTAGCTCCTAATCGCAAAGATGGTGACTATGGCTACTGACAGATATGCGGGGCGGTTAATTGGTTATTGAAAGACAGGGTGGTGAAGTCTATATTTTCCTTGGTTACAATATTAGCTTGGAAACAAAACAAGCCACCAATACCCATGTTTGTTCAGCAAAGGTGGTCTTATTAAAGTTAAAACCTAACATATAAAATTTCAAACCTGAAGAAACACTAACTATTTTAGGCTAGTCAATCGGCCACTCGAGCCCCATAATAATCAAGAATGCATTTTCTTCTTTACATATTTCTATAACGGACCTAATCCTTTACATATTTCTATCCCATTGGAAGGTACACACGTGAGGGCAATATTCGACAAGAATGTCAAATAACTATAGTATCCATAGAACTATAGTATCCAACATATAAGACAGATACGGTTCTCTGGAGAAGTATCCATGCAACTTATAATATCAGATAACATAACAGCAAACCACTTGTTCTGTACTAAAATATTTTCAGTATCAGATAGCTAATTAAATAATACACAATAGCTAAAGATACAGGAAGAAAGAAACTGCATGAGAGTATAGAGGCATTTGTGCTTAGACTGGAGATTCCATTCTTAACTCCAGAATTAGATTTCATAGGACAAAACCAGTCAAACTCACTAATTGCCATTTTGTATGAGAAATCAATTGAACATTGAAATTTAACCAACCATGGAACGTCCAATTTTGTCAGAAGTCACTATTGACCTTTTATCCCTCAAGCACTTGATATTAATGGCAGCAGCTTTTCTAACTTAAATTGGAAACAGTCGGGTATTTTCTTACTTCTCTTTCTCAATTCAAAAATAAAAACCAAAAGTTTCAGTCATTTAATATAAAGGAAGTAGGGAACATTATACATGAGAATATTGCAATTGAGCGACTTCTAATTGAAGTTGTGAGCAAAAATGCAAAATGATCAAATAGGGTGTAATTTTATGTTGATACTGGTTGTAGATTCTATGAAGGTATGCATAGCAGAATGCATCCTTCATTGATGTTCTTAAGCCAAGCAAGTACTTTAGAGTGGAAATATCCCCAACAAAAATATGCATGCGGCTAATAAGTTGAAAGGTTGTTGAATATTCATCAACTTGTTCATTCAAGATTAAGCCTTATGGTCACCGGGTAGATGCATAAAAGATCTTGGCTGGATGGCAAAAAATCAGTAAATCGAACCACGGAGGCTTATTATTCCTTCCATTTATAAAAATTTTGGAGTCGGAGGTAGTGGCCCAAAAGGCATGTAACGCAGCGTGCATAAAGTTTCATACGTAACGTCGGACATCTAAAAAAAAAAAAAAAACTTTCCAGGAGTACAACTATGAATGGTAAATCCACAACTAGCAGCCTTGGCTAAGGATGGAGTGACTGTACGACTTGTTGGCAAAATGAAACCATCCTTCAGATCTGGCGCCAAGATAATATATACTAGCCATCAAAATCAGAGTCAAGAAAGAGGTCATAAAGACTAGACAACCATTTAGTGAGCAAGGAAATTGCAAGTTAGAAACTTATATGTCTATAGGCTGGGTGTAGGAATCAAAACATTTGATTAGGCCAGTGGAGCGTTGAATCAGTTATAAATGAATATGCACAGGCAGGATGACCACTTCGAAACAAGAATTAATTTAGGAATTGGATTGCAAGCTGGCCCAACTGTTATCTAAAATAAATTTTGAGTATGCTAAATAGACCAGAGCAAAGTACTGTTCATTACTAAATTGCTAAGAAAAAGGAATTAAGTAGCTAATAAAAATCAAGGGAGGGTTAGAAATTCAAGAATTAGTATTTAGGTATTTAGAATATTTTCATGACAAGTATATTAGATTTTTAGGAATTAGAATATGAATTTGAATCAAATAATGCAATATGGCTTATAGGTGAATCTAGAAGCAACTACCATTTTTGTATAAAGGTGTGAAACCTGCTTTCTGGAATTTAGATTAATTATTGGATCCTATATTTGCAGCTTAGTTTAGTTATTATTATTATTATTATTATTATTATTATTATTATTTAAGTCGGATCAGGAAAATAATTATTTCAAAAATTAATTACTGGATTTTTTATTGTGGCCCAGTCCCGATTCCGTGCCCGAGTTCCGACTCCGAACCCGTTCCCAAGTCCGAGCCCATCTTTGGATTTTTCTATTAAACCTGAAATTATATAAATGCATTACTCATTATATCTATACATATATATATACATATATATAGTTGGTTTAATAAGAAAAAAATATATAAAACTAAAACCTATTTACTACCCATGACCAGGACCACACCCCCCTAACCGCTGGATCCATTCTTTCCCCACGTTCCCACCTATCCCTCATTCCTCTCTCCTTAAAACACTCCCCACCATCTCAAAGAATAAACGTATAACCAACCACCACCATCACTCCCACAAACCACCAGCACTCACCAGTACTCTCCTCACTCCACTCCCCTTTCCCTCTAATTTTTCGCTCGGCCCCGTGCCCGTCGTCTCGCCCCGGCCGGCTGACCGCCCGCGCGCCCGCCTCCCGGCCGCGCCCTGCCACGTCCGACCCGACGACCCCGCTCGGCCCGCTCCCGAGGCCGCGCCCGCCTCCGACCCGAGCCCAGTCCGCGCGCCGTTCCCCGTGGCCGCCCGCCGGGCCAGCACCTCCCCGGCGTGCCCCCGAACCCTGTCGACTCCGCCCCAGCGGCTGCCCTGAGTCCCGCAGCGCCATCCGACCCCGGCACCGCGGCCCTGTGACCGGTCGTCCGCCCTAGCCGCTCCCATGCCGGCCGACTTCCCGTCCGTCGCGCCTTCCAGCGCTGACCCGCGAGCCGGGCTCGCTGTCTGCCCCTGTCTTGCACGCTCCGCGCCTCCTGCACGCTATTTCGACGTTGTTCCTTATGAACGTTCCGACCTCCTCTGCGTGCGATCTGGACCGTTCCGAGTCCGTCCGAGACGCGCGGATTCTTTTCCCTATTTTTCTTGCATCTGAGAGCTCTAGCCGAGCAACTGAGGTACAACTCCGTGTCCCTGTGTCCCTTCCGTAGTTAGTCGGTGATGACGCGGTCCCGACCCCGACGCGTGGATCGGTTTTACTAGTTGCGCTAGGGGATACTTCTTCCGAATTCGGCTCGGATTAGTTCTGTGGATTGTTTCTTGTTGGTATGCTTGGCTAATATTTCTTTTGGGTTAGTGATTATTATTTGGTTTCGGATTTAGTTCTGTGGATTAATTCTTTAGGAATGGTTTTCATTTCATATGTTGTGGGTTATTGTTTCCTTGGTTTGGGATATTTACTTGGTGTGGGTTTCGGTACCGCCTCGTGGCTAGGTTGTCCTAGTTACAGAGGAGATGTTGCCCAAATTTTCAGTAAAATCTTTCAAATTATTATTATTAATTAAGTTTATTAAATTAAAACCTATTTTCATACCCGGTCTTTGCAAATGATTTCCAAAATTGGTTTTTTTTGGTTTGGTTTTGTGGATTTTGTGAGTTTTGTATCCCCTGTTGGGCGACGACCGTATCGGTCGGATGAGCCTCGGCGAAACGCAAACGCTACAGGATTTTCTGTACGTTGAGGCGTAAGCCTGCAACGTGAGATTGCATGACCAAGTCTGAGACGCCCATTTTCTATAATTTATATTTAAATTATATTATGTTTTATTTTTAGAACTTGTTACTGGTTTTATTTATCTTTGGTGTAGGGCCTCGGCCTTCTGTTTGGACCGCTTCACGGCACTCAGAGCTCGCCTCAGCATTTAAATTAAATTAATTAATTTGTTGTAAGGGCATAAGCCCAATTTTCCTTTGTTTTTTTATGGCCCTGTATTTGTGTAGTTTAGGATTTTCTGTTCTTTTTGGTTGCTGCTTTGCATAATTAGACACGTACTTAAAATGGGTATTAGTTTTATATGAAAAATTATAAGAGTTTTCTCACTTCTAAATAAAAAGGATAAAATTCAAGTTTGTATTATTTAAACAAATTCACATTTTTCTCATTAAAAGAAAAACCTAATTTTATGTATATAATATTAAAGTACAAAGTTTTGTTAAATGAATTGGAAAATACGATCTTTACCCAATAAATCAATAAATCGGCTCCTTTTACGTTAATTGATAATTGTATCATGCGACGGTAGAGTAGGTTGATAGCTTAATTAATAACTTAAAAACTGGACTAGGACCTGCTTCTAGAAATTGTAACTAGCACACCTAGATTTGGCTCATCTATATTTCTAAGTCAGGGTTCTCAACTGTAGGGTTTCGAGGACGTATTTGACTTCATCCCCGGTACCGACATCCTATTCCAGTCATTAAACAGAGGCAAGTTACGGTTATGTTTTCTTGCATTTTAATTAGTAATTGTCATGTTGCATGCTTAAACCACATTGCTACACGGAACTCTCTCCTTGAGTTTGATTATTGATTGTGGAGATATCGGGAGAGTAGTGTAGCATTTATGACCAATACCCTCATATTGCATTATTGCGCGAGCTTACCCCTCCTACACACGGGGATAAGTCATATCGCATCGCTAGGATGCTATTGTACAACCCAAGCCGGTCATAGACGTTACCTATTCAAATCATATTGTTTTAAATACTGAATTACTGAAAATTGCTGAAAAATATTGTTCAAAGTATTTCAACTGTTTAAAATTGCATCTTTCTATTATTATTTAGAATATCGAATTTTGTACTCGTACTTGCTCCTTTCCTGACTGGATCCCCCCATAGGTGATGTGGATGATGCTGAGCTATTGTTCAATAGCTACTATGACCCAGTATTATATCATGTGGTGTTGCCAGAGTCTCCCTTGGAGGATGCAGAACTTGAGGCCGATGAGCCGACCGTTTAGCTAGTTGTTTTCTAGTTATCTAGTTTTATTGTATTGGAGTTTGTAGATTTTGAATTCAGTACTTTATTTCAGTACTTTTATTTCTAGTTGTACTTATCTTTGTTGAATATTAAAAGTTTTAAAATTTTCGTATATTCGAGTTGTGACAAATGTATAGATGTTGTTGATATTACCTGCAACTAGAAACAGCTTACTGTCGCCGTCTCACAACGGTGCCGGCTGGGCATGATACAATTCGACCCAACAACTTGGGATCGGGTTGTGACATGTTTTTAGTGGTGGCCCATACAGGTCCAAAAACAACAACTTAGGTAAACATAGATAGAAACAATTAGAACACTAGAACATTGATTTGTCACAACATAGGTCCGAATTATATATATATAAATATTTTGTTTGATTATAGACTGGTAGGATACCTTGCTTATGTATTGCATCCTAAACCTTCCAGAGTATGGCCAAAGGAAAGACCACCCGCTCCGGCCCTGCTGACAATGAGGTATCATCTACCAATCATACCCCACCTCCTCAAGCACGCCCGGACCCTCCTCCTTTGCAGCTGACTGACCGTCCCCATGCTGCACCAGCACCCTGTGCCGTTTACGCTACTACAGCTCAAACGGTAGAACCTGCACCTCCACGAACTGAGCCGCAGTCCCCTGCGGTAGTACCCGCACCAGCTGCCCCACCAGTACCGGTAGACCCCACCGAGCTCGTAGGCCTGCTACGAGGAGTACTGGAGGCCCAGAGAGCCCAAAATGAAGCCTATCGCGAACAGACCGCGATCATGAGAACAGGCATGGAGAATGCCCACAACGTGGCTATGGCTGCCCTCGAGAGAGGAGAAGCAGCTCAATCGGAACCAAGACCTGCTAAGGTAATCATAAATCCAAGAGTTAATTTATATATCATTAAGGCCATTCAATTTGATAGGAGACATCTTATTATGTGAAGGTCGGCAATATCGAGAACTTTAAGAAGCAGGACCCTCGACCCTTCAAAGGAACCGAGGGAATCATCTATGCCGACGAATGGCTCGACAGCATGGAGCGTCTCCTCAGCGTCGCTCGACTACCTAACGACCTCCATGTCGAAGCAGTAGGACTCCAACTGCGAGATGTAGCAAGCACCTGGTATCAAAATGAACCCCGACTCCAGGACAAGCAGCTTGACTGGGACACCTTCAAGAGGTTTTCCTGCAGGAAATTCTTCCCAACATCAGAGTTGCAGGAGATGGAAAGATAGTTCCAGGATGTGAAGCAAGGAAATATGACGGTTGGAGAGTATACAGTAAAGTTCGGCTGACTTATCCGCTTTGCCAAAAACTTGGTTGCTGACCCCGCGGATCGTGCTGAGAGATTCAGGTATGGACTAAGGGAAGATATTCCCACCCCTGTGATCGCAGGCGGCGCCAAAATGTACGAGAAGATTCTGATACGAGCTCAGGATGTAGAGAAGAGCCAGCCTCCTCGTTCAAAAAGGGAGTATCCTGGAACTAGCAACTTCCAGGGTAACCAGAAGAGGCCCAACGTCTTGACCACAACAACAACAGGCCTCCTCACCACCACCACCAGCACCATCGGGCAAGGACCAGTGACAGAGCGCCTCTGAAGAAGTTCCCTATCTGCGACTTCTGCAAGAGGCCAGGACATCAGGTGAACATCTACAGGAAGAAACTGGGACACTGCCGAGTTTGTGGGTCTGCCACCCACCAAGTGAGGGACTGCCCCACAGCATTCACCCGGACTGGAGTAACTCAGCAAAGAGCTCCTCTACCCACTCAGCAACAGCGGTTCGGGCAACATCAGCAGAAGACCGGGCGAGCTTTTGCCCTAGCAGCAGACGAGCAAGAACCAGAGCAGGAACCCACCGCTGATGTCATCTCAGGTTCCATTTATGTGTTTTCATATCCTGCTCTAGCATTATTTGATTCGGGTGCATCACACAGTTTTATATCATCAAAGTTCATTTCTGCACACCACCTAGTTATGGGATTTAGCAAGATGATAAGTAAAATTATGACCGGTGGTGGACCCATACCCATCACCGAGACATGTAACTGCCCCATAACTATCTCAGGCCACAAATTCTTAGCACCCTTACTTGTGATGCCCTTACCCAACTATGATGTAGTCCTAGGGATGGACTGGTTAAGTGAGCAGCATGCGCTGATAGATTGTCATAGAGGATGTGTAATCTTCAGCCCACTAGGAGAAGCGGAGTTTGAAATCTCTCGAGCTCTGGAAGATATGAACAGTGTTACCTACTCCTCTATCACCGAAGAACCCGGGCCTCCTCACCCTATCATAGCGAAATTCATGGACGTTTTTCCTGATAGTCTTCCGGGATTGCCTCCAGATCGAGGTGTGGAATTCTCCATCGACCTAGTTCCCAGCTCTTCTCCTATTTCTCGAGGATGCTAGAGAGTCAACCCCAAGGAGGCAAAGGAGACGAAGGACCAGATTGACGAACTGAAAGCCCAAGGATTTATCAGAGATGGAGCTTCACCCTGGGGAGTGCCAGTTTTGTTCGTGCCTAAGAAGGATGGAACCGTGCGAATGTGCATTGATTACCTGGCGCTGAATAACATCACCATCAAGAACAAGTACCCTTTGCCCCGGATCGATGACCTGTTTGATCAACTGAGTGGAGCTAAGGTATTCTCGAAGATAGATCTCAGGTCTGGCTACCATCAAATCAAGGTCAGGAAGGAGGATATTCCAAAGACGGCGTTCAACACCAAATATGGACAATATGAATTTTTGGTCATACCATTTGGACTGACGAATGCCCCTGCGATATTCATGAACCTTATAAACAAGGTCTTTCATGAATACCTGGATCAGTTTGTTGTTGTCTTCATCAATGACATTCTGATCTACTCGAAGACCGAAGAAGAGCATGAAGAGCACCTGAGGAAAGTTCTGGAACTTTAAGGAAGGAGAAGCTCTATGGTAAGCTATCTAAATGCGAATTCTTCTTAGATAAAGTGGATTTTCTAGGCCATGTTGTCACAGAAGAAGGAATTTCGGTGGATCCAATGAAGATAGTTGCTATTGAGAAGTGGACTGCACCAAGTTCAGTTGTAAAAATCAGAAGCTTCTTGGGCTTAGCTGGCTACTACCGGAAATTTTTAAAGGATTTATCCAGGATTGCTGAGCCGATGACGAAGCTCACCAGGAAGAACGAAGAATTTGTTTGGTCTGAAGTTAGCCAGTCAGCAATTGAGGAACTGAAGAAGAGACTTGCAATGGCGCCGATACTTGCGCTACCCTCAGGTACCGGCGGTTTTCTCAATTTACAGTGATGCTTTCGGTAAAGGATTGGGCTATGTTTTTTAACAACACGGGAAAGTAATTGCTTACGCATCTAGGAAATTACAGACTCATGAGAAGAACTATCCCACACATGATTTGGAGCTTGCAGTGGTTATATTTGCATTGAAGCTGTGGAAGCACTACCTCTATGGAGAGAGAGTAGAAATATTTACATACCACAAAAGTCTTAAATATGTTTTCACTCAGAAGGAGCTGAACATGCGACAGAGACGATGGCTGGAGCTGATGAAAGATTTCGACATCAACCTGCAGTGTCATCCGTATAAGGCTAATGTTGTTGCAGATGCACTTAGTCAATACCCGATAGCGATGTTCTTGACCAAGGAACGGCACTTGCTGGAAGACATGGAAAAGCTTGGACTGGAGATTGTCCTGCCCGAAGAAGAAATGAAGAAACTAGGAAGAGAAGCCATTGTACCAGGAGCTATTTCATCAATGATGTAGTTGCAAGTGCGTTCAAGTCTGATGGACAGAGTCAAGGAGACACAATTCCATGACGAGATGCTTTGCAAGCTCAGAGATCAAGTGCTGGCAGGAAAACTTGAACGATTCTCAATCACCAGCGACGGAGCACTAAAACACGGTACGAGGATTTACGTACCAACTGGCGAACTGAGGAACGAGCTGATGCAAGAAGCATACCAGTCGCAGTATTCCATACATCCAGGAGCTAACAAAATGTATCGGGATATGTGTACTATAGTGTGGTGGTACGAAATGAAGAAGGACGTATCCAGGTATGTATCTAGATGCTTAATTTGTCAACAAGTGAAAGATAGCAGACAGAGACCAGCAGGACTGTTGCAGCCGCTAGACATCCCGGAGTGGAAATGGGAACACTTGACGATGGACTTTGTGTCAGGACTGCCTCGATCCTAAGGAGGGAAGGATGCCATTTGGGTTATCGTGGACCAACTGACGAAGTCAGCTCACTTTATTCCCTTTAGTGTGGGCCTATCCACCGAGAAGTTGGCGGCACTGTACATGCGACACATCTACCGGATTCATGGAGTTCCGGTAAGTATCATATCTGACAGGGATACCAGATTCACTTCTCACTTCTGGAAAAGCTTGCACGATAGTTTGGGAACACAACTGAAGTTCAACACCGCCTACCATCTTCAGACTGACGGACAATCGGAGAGAACAATCCAGACGCTAGAAGAGATGCTGAGATCTTGCGTCTTAGAATTTGGAGGGTCTTGGGAAGACCATTTGCACTTGGTAGAGTTCTCCTACAACAACAGCTACCAAGCTAGTATCGGTATGACTCCGTTCGAGGTACTCTATGGACGTCGTTGCCGTACCCCACTTGCTTGGGACAACGTAGAAGAAAGGGTATTACTTGGACCTGAGATGGTGACCGATGCAGCAGAGAAGGTAAATATGATGAGAGACAAGCTCAGGATTGCCCAGGACAGACAAAAGCATTGGGCCGATAGCAGCCGACGGCCGTTGGAGTTTAAAGAAGGTGACAGTGTATTCGTGAAGATCTCCCCTACCAGAGGAACCATCCGTTTTGGCAGAGCAGGAAAGCTAAGCCCCAGGTATATCGGTCCTTTTGAAGTACTGAACAGGATTGGAGAAGTAGCCTATCGGGTGGCTCTACCCCCAAGTCTCGAAGGCATCCACAACGTCTTCCATGTTTCACAGCTGAGACGCTATATCCCGGACCCAAGCCACATCTTGGATCATTCGGAGCTGGAGATTGGACCCAGCCTCACAGTGCCAGAGAAGCCAGTGGCGATATTAGACAGAGGAGAGAAGAGAACCAGAAACTCTGTGATACCAATAGTCAGCGTAATGTAGCGGCACAACTCCTCAGGCGAGTCTACCTGGGAGCGAGAAGATAAGAAGCGGAAGCAGTATCCGTATCTGTTTGAAACTTGAGGTAACCCCTAACCCTGCCTTTAATTTTGAGGATAAAATTTTCTAAGGAGGGAAGGTTGTGAAACCCGCTTTCTGGAATTTAGATTAATTATTGGATCATATGTTTGCAGCTTAGTTTAGTTATTATTATTACTATTATTAATAATATTATATTTATTATTATTATTATTATTATTATTATTATTATTATTATTTAAGTCGGATCAGGAAAATAATTATTTTAAAAATTAATTACTGGATTTTTGATTATGGCCCAGTCCCGATTTCGTGCCCAGGTTTCGACTCCGAACCTGTTCCCAAGTCCGAGCCCATCTTTGGATTTTCTATTAAACCTGAAATTATATAAATGCATTACTCATTATATCTATACATATATATACATATATATAGTTGGTTCAATAAGAAAAAAAATATAAAACTAAAACCTATTTACTACCCATGACCAGGACCACACCCCCCTAACCGCTGGATCCATTCTTTCCCCCACGTTCCCACCTATCCCTCATTCCTCTCTCCTTAAAACACTCCCCACCATCTCAAAGAATAAACATATAACCCACCACCACCATCACTCCCACAAACCACCACCACTCACCAGCACTCTCTCTCTCAATCTCCTCCCCTTTTCTCCTAATTTTTTGCTCGGCCCCATGCCCGTCGGCTCGCCCCGGCAGGCTGACCGCCCGCGCGCCCGCCTTCCGGTCGCGCCCTGCCACATCCGACCCGACGACCCCACTCGCCCCGCTCCCGAGGCCACGCCCGCCTCCGACCCGAACCCAGTCCGTCCGTCGTTCCCTGTGGCCGCTCGCCCAGCCAGCACCTCCCCAGCGTACCCCCGAACCCTGTCGACTCTGCCCCAGCGGCTGCCCTGAGTCCCGTAGCGCCATCCGACCCCGGCACCGCGGCCCTGTGACCGGCCGTCCGTCCTAGCGGCCCCCGTGCCGGCCGTCTTCCCGTCTGTCACGCCCAGAACCAGAATACTGGAGAGCGGGGGACAGACACAGCCAGCTACGTACATTGAAGTGAACCCTGCCTCGCAATACGGTCACGGCTGTCTAGATGCAAGAGGGTTTACTACAAGCCATCAGTCCCTTATGGTCAATATCAAGCCTAGTTTCTCAATCTCAAACAAGCAAGTAAATAGAACAAGATGGTAGATCATCAGACATACAAAGTAAGGCGTCCCATACATTACATATTCAGATGATCATGAAGCTAGTCATACAAAATGTGAGGACTAGCAAGAGTTTTAGTCATACATGATCAACACTAAGATTTGTCAATCATGTTACACACTACAACAAATAGGACATACAATAGCAGTTTATCTATAGCGTTCAAGCCTCCCTGCTATGGAATGTCATCATTAATAGCATTCCTTCTGCAGTGCTATTAAAATAGAATACAATAGCAGTTTATCTATAGCGTACGAGCCTCCCTGCTATTATAATATAATCAACCATAGCGTTTATATTGAAGTGCTATTAAATGTTCATACAATAGCAATTTATCTATAGCGTTGAAGCATCCCTGCTATTAGAATGTCATTATCAATAGCATTCATTATGCAGTGCTGTTAACAGAACTTTATATAGCGTGTTATGAACGCTGTTAATGATATAGTTTTTTCTGAACGTTGCTATACCTGTATGTCTAGGGGTGAGCATTATTCGGTTTTTGGACCGAAATCCGAACCGAACCTAACCGAATAAGAGATTCAATTCGGTTTGAAAAAAATTCGGTTCAGTTTCGAAAATACTAAAAAAATTTATTCGGTTTCGGTTTAATCCCACTAACCTTTCAGAAATTTTATCTAGAATTTCTCTCCCTGGTAAACCGAATAAGGATATATATATATATATATATATATATATATATATATATATATATATATATATATATATATATATATATATATACATATATATATATGTATATTATATATATATATATATATATATATATATATATATATTATATATATATATATATATAATATACAATATATCTTTGTATATTTAGTTACTATCACTACACCAAAACACGTAATTGTAATTTTTTTCTATAATTAGTAACGGTTATTACCGTGACACACTTGTAACGGTAATAGGTGTTACAATAATTAATTAATCGTTACTAAAATTTTAGTTTTATATTTTTGTTATTTTTATAATGTTTGTAACAGTGAAAACCGTGACAAAGTAATGCGACATCGAAAGGAATGAAAAATTTGCCGACTCTTCCCGCAATGATTTTCGTTTTCCCTCTCATTCTCTCACTTGACCATCCTTCACCTCTCTCCCCTTTTCATTTTTATTTTCATTTTCCCTCTTCCTCTCCTATCTCTCTCTCTCTCTCTCTCTCTCTCTCTCGAGTTTTCTCCGGTCCTCAGTTTCCTCATCTTCTGCTCGAGCCTATACCTTTCCTCTTTCTTAAAAACCCCTATTCTAAAATCTCCACCGAAACCCTAGCTTTTCTAAATAAAGCTCTAACAATTTTCTTCATCTTCTGCTTGAGAGGAGGGAAATGGTCGAGTGGGTCGAGGGATGCCAACAAGGCCAGGGACAAGCTCGAGGCTCTTCGCTCTCTGCTCTAACCCTTCCGTCTCCTCTTCCCCCTCCTCGCCGTCCTCTACTTCCTCGTCTACCAGAAAGCTAGTCAAAATCCACTTAAGGCGGCTCTAACGACGCCTCTCCACTGACGTTGGCACCCTCATCTCCATCTTCGTCCGGAACCGCGCTAGGCTTGACGAGGCCGTCGAGTCCATCCTCCACACCATGGGTACAGATCTCAAATCTCTATCGCTCTCTACTGTAAAAAAAAGTCTTGTATTCTCTTCTTCTATGTTGGAATTTTGGACTTGGATTGTTTGTCAGAATTATTTTTATTTTGTGATATGGGAATCATCACTAATTTTATGAGTCATACATTAACGATTCTTGTTGGTTGCATTTATTTTAGGACCTTTATGTGTTTGATGAAATGCTAAGTAGAAATTTTACCCAAAACTTTTCTCTTAATCCCAGAAACTTACAACACTTGGGTGTTTATAGGCTTGTGCATGGCCACGATGGGAATGAAGGTGTTTGAGGTGCTGTGGTGGAGGCCGAGGAGGATTGAAGAGCACTTCGCCAAGAAGGGTCTTGATTCATGAGTCGTACGGCTACTGTTATGATTGACACCACATCCCACTAGTATTCCGTTCTATGGTAAGTGCTGTTTTTAGGAATTTTAAGCATGTATATTTCGTTCCTTAAGCTTTTTTTTGGAATTTTTAGGAAGTTTTTTGTGGGATTCTTAGGTGCTGACATCGTTGATGAGAAGACAGATGTGTCCGCATTAAGTGTCTTCCTCCTAGCATCATATCGGTTAGAACTGGGAAGAGCACTGCTGCGTTTATTAAAACAGTGTGTGTAGAACATCGAATTATCATAGTTGTTTGCCTTCGTATATCCATATATTTTGGTATTCATTTTTCAATAAACTGAAATATATGTTGCTTAATAATAAGACACGAATAACAAGTAGTAGACCAGTTTCTCCATTAGTCTAAGACATGTTCTGATGTTCATGATCCAGTTATTTGATCTTGCCTTTTTCCACTTTACCTGAAAAGAAAGCCAGCTAAATAAAGGTTGGATGTAGTTAGAGTTAATACCTCTGGATCTGAACAACTTACATTGCATCAAAAAGGAAAAATAAAAATATGAAAGTTTGCTATCTATTTCAAGTTATTTTTAATTTTTCTTCCGACAATACTGCAGCTCTATTTATAAACATATTCCAACGAAATATAACAATAGGTCTGTAAATGTTAACCAATAACTTGATCCGATTTGTAACTAAAATTCGGGTTTTGATCCCGAATAAATTTTGGGTTGGGTGCGGGTACAACATTTTAAAAACCAAAAAAGATCAGGAAGATTCGAGTTTTGAACAATAAACAAGTTAGATATTTATATATGTATCCAAAGACCATGCTGTTGTGTGGCTTAGTTGGTAGACTTCAGTGTTCTTTGTGGAGTTACTTAGTTGGATCTTTCTTAGCCACACTGAAGATTTTTTTCCAGCCATATATAGCAGGCAATATACCTCTAATCTACATGTATTGCAATCCATACAAGTCATGTCAATTATTTTATGTTTTTTGTATGGGTACAAGTAGCAGTCCAATAATTGTTGCCTTTCTTTCCTTTGAGATTGTGCTATAACAGATACAGAAAGAACTGAAATATGAGGAAAAATATAGTGCCATTCATTTTTTTATTTTCATCCATGGTATTTTTGGCATCTCTTAGAAGGATCTAAGATGTCTGTAGGTATACCGTGACCACAGCCGCAAGTGGCCTGATCAACTGGTCTTGGTTATTTTAGAATTATAGCTTTATAGTTTTGGATTTCAAAAGTTAACCCAAAATTCTTAATGGTTTTCCTATAATGCAACTAATTATTTGTACAAGAGAAACTTGCTTCATTTCTTCATGCTTATTATCCATCAATTCTGAGTATCTTTCCCATAATGAAACATTGGAACGAACCTCAGAACATTAGAACGATGATACTCATATTCCTTTGCTGACAGGTTCTTAGCCGGATATCAATCCTGGTTCTACCTTCTTGGCTTTGCTGGCCGCTGGTCCAGCTGTGGTTGAATAAACCACCCATCTTACAGGATTGCGTGGATTTGCCGACACTTGTGCTCTCATCCTTGTTAGTTGTGCAACCGATACAGCTAGAAAGGTGAACGCTTTGAATTTCATTTCTTTTGTGTTTAATTTTTGATATAGTTTTCAGCGTTTTGCTAAGCTGATGTAGAAACCTAGATATGGACCCTTTTTTTCTTTCTATCTATCAAATTAGACAATCAGTGTGTAGGCTTAGATTCCCCATGATTTTTTTAGTTTCTTATTGTCTTTAAAAGTCTTAATGTTTCAGAGAAGTTTGATAGACTTTTCTTTTTTAGTTTCAGATACATAACCTTTATGTCAAAAGCTTTTTCTATATATTTCTTTTCGTTCTAGTTATTAATTTGTCTGCATGTTCTTCAGGCTTAAATTCTCCTTGTTTGTTGTATCACTTTAAGATTTTTAATTTTTGTTGTATTTAACATCTTACTTAGTATCTTCAGGAATTAGTTTAGGAAGCTTAGTTGTACTAGTCAGGAACAAATGTCAATACAGGACACATACTTGATTATGGAGCATATCTAAGTACGGTTGTAAGTCACTTCAAACTCAAGTTATTAGTCTTAATTTAGAAGAGTTTTAAGTTCTCACTTGGATCATATTCTTGTATTCTGTGTTGTAAAATTCTCAGTGTGCGTAGTTGTAATGTCCTAGAACAGTGTATATAGTACTGTGCATTGTCATATGTTTTAAGCTACAATTGTCTAACCTTTAGCTAAATGTGATCCCTTGTTGGTTACTTATTGTGCCATATATTACAATCTCAGTGGATGCATAGGCTTATATCTCGGTTGCAAATTTCTTTTATCTTAATACTTATTGTGCCATATATTATATGATTCGCACTGACTTTAATCAAGATGTCTTTTTGTAAGTTTACCATATAAATTGCTTGATGTGTTTCTAGTCTGGTCTTGATCTACTAGAAAGTTTTGATAGTTTGGAATGTGCAGCGGGACAAGAATTTTCTACGTTGACATCTATAGGAATTGAAATATGACCATAGTTAAGTTTTAGCAGGTAAGAAACATACTGCATACACATCCATGACTAATCTGTTGTGAAGTTCTTTGGTGTATTAACTTTACAAATTCAACATAAAATAACATGATCTTGAACTATCACAAATCTTTATAAACATAAAAAAACTAAAATATGTGATGCATATAAATTTAATGTACAATGTTAACACTGTAGTAGAAGTCATTTTGAACTAAGTTGAACTCGCACACACACAAGTGCTGAAATTGGAACTTGGAACCCATTACAACTTTGGTGGTGTATATTTCATGTTACATAAGGCATCCACTGTTCATCGAGGAGATTAGACGGTTAACAAAGAACTCAGTTGGCCAACTATAGCTTAATATTTTACTAAGGTAGGCAGATAGGTGTGAATCATATGATAGCCTAAGCAGTCAGGCAACTGCTTGCACAACATTCTATTGTTAGTTTGTGAAGGTTGAAGACATGAAAATTGGTTCTTGTGCATCTAGCAAGAGGCGGTTCTTCCTTTGTATTTTCTTTTTTGGTTTAAATACATAGTGGAACTAGTTGTCTGATATATCTTGTACATGTATGTGACAGAGGCTTGCTTCTGATTTCCTTTTCGGGTACATATTTTTTGTTGTTGGAAGGGTTGGTTCCAGTACTGATTTGATTGTTCAGCGAGTTGAATTTATGCTTGAGTCAGATAAAAGAAGCCACCTTATGGACCTTCTCCATGCTCAAAGAGCAAATGGAGCTCATGGAAAGGTAACCCACTTTATTATTACTTGACTTTTGTCTTTTTTCTATTGAGTCTTGCACACTTTAAATGGTAAAGGGTAAAAATTTCCCATACTCTTTCACTACAACTTCAACTGTACTACCTACCTAAGAAATCTGAAGGCTTTTTCTTAGCAGATGGCTACTTACCCTTCTTTTTCACTGTACTTAAAGCCAAATGGAAACACCTACCTATGGGTTCTAAAATTGAAGATATTTGTATGGTGATATACTAGGCCTGCTGCAACTTATCCTATTGCTTGATGAAGTAAAGAGGAAGAGGATTTCTGAGGAGCTTTGGTTGTGGATAGGCTCGAAGGGTTCGAGCTAAATTTTGGATATGCAACATTTTGGATATATGTATGGAAACAATTAAACGCTGACTACGCTGTTAATGTTTAATTATGGAAAAATTATGAAGGATTTTGAATGTTCTTGACAGTGAAATTAATGAATTTACTTATGTTCAGAATTCATTCTGTGATTGATTCGTCGAGAAGAATTTAAATTTTTGAATACCCGTATTCTGTGTATATATGCAATAGATATCTGTGGCATTCTGTATATCTGCAATGCTATATTTTTCTTTTTGGTAATTACATGTAACAAATTTATATTTTTCTTTTTGGTAATTACATGTAACTGTTTTCCTCATTAGGATCAAAATAAGATGACCAATGAGAAGAACGACGAGAACACTAAAGAGGAGGAGGAGAACAATGAGGGCAGCAGTGATGATGAGAACACTAAAGAGGAGGAGAACAACAGTGGCGACGAGAATGATTTTGAAGTAAAGGTCATTTCAAAATCTCTATCTACTCCACAGGTAATATATCTCTAATAACAAATAGAAGTATTGTAACTCGAATGATATTTAATATTTTTGAGCTTAAATCTTTGTTGTAGTCACATCATCATCTATCAAAGGACCAAAAATGCAAGTTACTCGATTGGACGGGAAATAAGAATGAAGTTGTTGCAATTGGACGATGGATCATCGATGATCCGAATGTGCCGGTTCCCGGTTATCCTCTTGGACAAGGTGCATCTCATGTTTGGGTAGATATAGTGATACAACCCAAAGCTCTGTTGTTTAGGCCGTGTTTTGGTAACGACACAGTAGAGAAAATTATTGGAAGTACCACGGCTTGGCCAACAGACCACATTATGCCGTTTGAAGACTAGGTACGTCTTTACTGAAGTACCTCTAAATGCTATATTAAATTCCTACACACTATACTTTAATTCATGCACCCCTATGTTTTACTCACTGTTTTCACATTCTATTACACAGATGCAAAATAAAAACTAATCCTACATACTCTTTGATACTAATTTCTACTTATCTGCACACTTCTTCAATAATCTGAACTTATAATCTACTGTTTACTGAACACTAGAGCGTCTGATCTGATGCACATTGGAGACCAAATAATAACAACAATTACAAGGTCAATTTTTATCATGAAAATAGCATCCAAACAGTACCTAAAGCAACAAGTACAACTTACAAGTTCTGGCACAACAATTACAAGCCCAATTTTATTAAAGCATTAATACATAGGTTACAACTTCTGGTACAGCAACTACATAAAACAAACTTTCATTCTTTACTTGATTACTTGGATCAACCTGCAACAACTGCCAATTGGCAAAATATAAACAATAACGCATTTGTATAAAATATTTTTGGAACAAAACTGAACAAAAATAAGGATCCATTTAAACTTGATATCCTCAACTATATAATTTCCAATTTAATTCTCTAAATTTTAATATCAATCAATACCCTAAACGATTGAATAATTTAAAGTCAATATTCCTCCATACATAGAAATTAATTTTTTGTTACATTAAAAATAAATAATAATTCTTTTGACAACTTACTGAACTTTACCTACATAAAACCTATTTTCCACTACACAACAGATATGGAAAACTGAAAGTTTTGGTCTGTACTGATAAGTCATTAGTATTTTTTCTTTACACTAATGATTTACCCCTATTTTTGTGTAGGTTGGGTGAAGGAAGAGGATGCTTTCTGAGGAGTTTTGGTTGTGGATAGGCTCGAACGGAGCTACATGTTAGATATACACCTGCAATTTATATTCTCCTGCAATATATATAGTTATTCTAACATTTCCTACTATTCTGTGGTATATATATGAATTGGAGTTTTTGGAGTTATTTATATTGGGTTGGGCTCACTTATTAAATATACTCCTTAACATACTACTGATGTCAAATGGTAATAGATACAAAACATCAATTTGGATCAATACTTAAAGTGTTGTAGTAGGAATATTTTATAAGCTATTGGGCTTCTTCTAATGGGCCAAATTAGAACTAAAGTTGAATAAAAATAATATTTTGTATGTTGAGAATTATAAAAATAAATACTTTGTATTTCAATTTAAATCCGGTCTGGTTGTCATGCAAAAATCCATGTTGATTATTTTGAAAATAATTTTACACTTAAATTGATTAATTAATAACTTAATAAAAAAAAATTTAGTATTAAAATTTAAATACAACTTTAATTTAATTTTTTTTTTTTTACGGGTTTCACAACCTTCCCTCCTTTAGAAAATTTCGTCCTCGAAATTTAAAGAGTTAGGTTGAGAAATTACCTCAGGTCTCGAACAAGTACGGGTATTTCTCCCGCATCTCATCCTCTCGCTCCCAGGTAGACTCGCCTGGGGAATCATGCCTCCACATCACTCGGACAATGGGAGTCACTGAGGTTCTGGTCTTCTTCTCGCCTCGGTCCAAGATCGCTACTGGCTTCTCCGGTATAGTGAGGCTCGGTCCGATCTCCAATTCTGAATGATCCAAGACGTGGTTCTTATCAGGTACATACTCTCTGAGCTGTGAAACATCGAAGACGTTGTGCACGCCTTCTAGATTAGCTGGTAGAGCTAACCTATACGCCACTTCTCCAATCCGGCTCAGAACTTCGAACGGACCAATGTACCTGGGACTCAGCTTCCCAGCTCTGCCAAATCTGATTGTCCCTCTAGTAGGAGAAATCTTCACGAAGACCTTATCTCCTTCTTCAAACGCCAATAGTCGACGACCGCTGTCTGCCCAGTGCTTCTGTCTGTCTTGAGCAATCCTGAGCTTGTCTCTGATTATCTTCATCTTTTCTGCTGCGTCAGTCACCATCTCTGGACCCAGCAGTACTCTTTCACCAACGTCGTCCCATGCCAATGGTGTACGGCAACGACGTCCATAAAGAGCTTCGAATGGGGTCATACCAATACTGGCTTGGTAGCTGTTATTGTAAGAAAACTCTACCAAGTGCAGATGGTCTTCCCACGATCCTCCAAACTCCAAAACACAAGCTCTCAACATATCTTCAAGTGTCTGAATAGTCCTCTCAGATTGCCCATCAGTCTGGGGATGATAAGCTGTGCTGAACTTCAACTGGGTTCCCAAGCTGTCATGCAAACTCTTCCAAAAATGTGAAGTAAAACGAGTGTCTCGGTCAGAAACAATGCTTACCGGTACGCCATGAATCCGGTAGATGTGTCGCATGTACAATGCTGCCAACTTCTCAGTGGATAAACCAACTTTGAAGGGGATAAAGTGAGCTGACTTGGTTAGTCGGTCCACTATTACCCAGATGGCATCCTTCCCTCCTTGGGAACGAGGCAGTCCTGATACGAAATCCATCGTGATGTGCTCCCACTTCCACTCTGGAATGTCCAGTGGTTGTAGAAGTCCTGCAGGTCTTTGTCTACTAGCCTTCACTTGTTGACAGATCAAGCATCTAGCAACATACCTGGTGACATCTTTCTTCATTCCACTCCACCAGACAATAGTGCGCATATCCCGATACATCTTATTGGCTCCAGGATGTATGGAATATTGAGACTGATGCGCTTCCTTCATCAACTCGGTCCTCAGTTCGCCAGACGGTACACAAAGCCTCGTACCATTCTTCAGAGCTCCATCACTGGCGATTGAGAAACCCTCCAGTGTTCCTGCTAACACTTGATCTCTCAGTTTGCAAAGTGCCTCGTCTTGAAACTGCGTCTCCTTGATCTTGTCCATCAAGTTCGAGCTCACTTGCAACTTCATCAACACAGAATCAGAATCCAGTGCCTTCCGTCCAGGCAGTACAATCTCCAGTTCAAGCTTCTCGATGTCCTCCAGCAGGTGCCTCTCCTTGGTTAAGAACATCGCCACTGGGTATCGACTAAGTGCATCAGCGACCACATTAGCCTTACCCGGGTGGTATTGCAAGTCAATGTCGAAGTCCTTCATTAACTCCAGCCATCGCCTTTGCCTCATGTTCAACTCCTTCTGGGTGAAGACATACTTCAGACTTTTGTGATCTGTGTATATCTCCACTCTCTCTCCATACAAATAGTGCTTCCATAGCTTCAACGCAAAGATAACTGCCGCCAGCTCCAGGTCATGTGTGGGATAGTTCTTCTCATGGTTCCGTAATTGCCTAGATGCGTAAGCAATCACTTTTCTATTCTGTTGAAGAACACATCCCAGTCCTTTTCCAGAGGCATCACTGTAGATTGTGAAACCACCGGATCCTGCGGGTAGCGCAAGGATTGGTGCAGTGGTAAGCCTCTTCTTCAGCTCGTCAAATACAGCCTGACAATCTTCCGTCCAGATGAACTCTTCATTCTTCGGAGTCAGCTTCGTCATTGGTTCGGCAATTCTAGCAAAATCCTTCACAAATTTCTGGTAGTAGCCAGCCAAGCCTAGGAAACTTCTGATTTCAGCAACTGAGCTTGGGGTAGACCACTTCTCCACAGCAGCTATCTTCTTAGGATCTACCGAAATTCCTTCTCCTGTGACAACATGGCCAAGAAAATCCACCTTGTCTAGAAAGAATTCACATTTTGATAGCTTACCATATAACTTCTCTTTCCTCAAAGTTCCCAGAACCTTCTTGAGGTGCTCCTCATGCTCCTCTTCAGTCTTTGAATAGATCAAAATGTCATCAATGAAGACAACAACAAATTGATCTAAGTATTCATGGAAAACCTTGTTCATAAGGTTCATGAATACAGCCGGAGCATTTGTCAGTCCAAACGGCATGACCAAGAATTCAAACTGCCCATACTTGGTGTTGAACGCCGTCTTGGGAATATCTTCCTTCCTGACCTTGATCTGATGATAGCCAGATATGAGATCAATCTTGGAAAATACCTTGGCTCCACTGAGTTGGTCAAACAGGTCATCGATCCGGGGCAAAGGATACTTGTTCTTAATTGTGATATTGTTCAGTGCCCGGTAGTCGATGCACATCCTCACAGTTCCGTCCTTCTTGGGAACAAATAAGACAGGCGCTCCCCAGGATGAAGCTCCATCTCGAATGAATCCCAGAGCCTTCAGTTCATTTATCTGATCCTTCATCTCCTTGGCCTCCTTCGGGTTGACTCTGTAGCATCCCTTAGAAATAGGGGAAGAACCGGAGACTAGGTCAATGGTGAACTCCAAGTCTCGGTCTGGGGGTAACCCGGGAAGACTATCAGGAAAAACATTCATAAATTCCGCTATGATAGGGTGCGGAGGTCTGGACTCTTCAGTAATAGAGGTATAGGTAACACATTCCATCTCCTCCGGAGTTCGAGAGATTTCAAACTCCGGTTCTCCAGGTGGACTGAAGACTACACATCCTCGATGACAGTCTATCAGCGCATGCTGCTTACTTAACCAGTCCATCCCTAGGACTACATCATAGTTAGGTAAGGGCATGACAAGCAAAGGTGCTATAAAGTTATGGCCAGCTATAGTGATAGGGCATTCACAGATTTCAGTGATAGGTAGGGGTCCTCCTCCAGTCATAACTCTACAGATCTTCTTGCTAAAGCCAGTAACTATATGCTGTGCAGAGATAAACTTTATTGCTATAAAACTGTGTGTTGCACCAGAGTCGAATAAAGCTAATGCAGGATGAGAATGTACATAGATGTAACCTGATATGACATACTCATTAGGTTCCTGCTCCGGCTCTGGTTCCTCTGCAGTTAGGGCAAAAGCTCGCCCCGTCTTCTGTTGATGCTGCCCAAATTGCTGCTGCTGAGTGGGCAGAGGTCCTTTCTGCTGATTTCCTCCAGCTCTGTTGGCCGCTGAGGGGCAATCCTTCACTTGGTGGGTGGTAGACCCACAGATCAGACATTGTCCAAGCCTCTTCCGACAGATGTTCACCTGATGACCCGACCTCTTGCAATAGCTACAGACAGGGATCTGCTTCTGGGGTGCTACATCATTATTCCTTGCTTGCTGGTGATGCTGGGGCCTGTTGTTGTTGTTGTTGTTGTTGTTGGGCTTCTTCTGATTACCCTGGAAGTTGCTAGTTCCAGGATAATCTCTCTTCGAGCGGGCAGGTTGGCTCTTCTCTATATCTTGTGCTCGTTCCAGGATCTTCTCATAAGTCTTAGCACCGCCTGAGATCACATAGGTGCAGATTTCTTCTCTTAGTCCAAATCTGAACCTTTCAGCACGATCGTCAGGATCAGCCACCAGGTTCTTGGCAAATCGGCTGAGCTGGCCGAATTCAGCAGCATATTCTCCCACAGTCATGTTGCCCTGCTTCACGTTCTGGAATTGTCGCTCCATCTCCCGCAACTCTGAAGTTGGAAAGAACTTCCTCTGGAATAACCTCTTGAAGGTGTCCCAATCAACTTGCCTATCCTGGAGTCGGGGTTCATTCCGATACCAGGTGCTTGCTACATTCTGCAGTTGGAGTCCTACTGCTTCAGCCTTGAGGTCTTCTGGAAGTCGAGCGACGCTCAGGAGACGCTCCATATTGTCGAGCCATTCGTCAGCATAGACGATTCCCTCGGTTCCCTTGAAAGGTCGAGGCTTCTGCTTCTTAAAGCTCTCAATATCGCCCACCTTGGCAGGCCTTGGTTCCTGTTGAGCAGCTTCTCCTCTTTCCAGTGCAGCCATAGCCACGCTATGAGCATTCTCCATGCCTTCTCTCATAATGGCCGTCTGCTCGCGATGAGCTTCAGTTTGAGTTCTCTGGGCTTCTAGCACTCCTCTTAGCAGACCTATGAGGTCAGTGGGGTCTACAGGCACCGGTGGGGCAGCTGGAGTGGGCGTAACCACAGGGAGTTGCATCTTCATCTGGGAAGATGATGTATCTACCGTTGAAGCGGCAAACAACCCACGAGGTGCATTCAATGGTGTAAAACCCGGACTTAGTTGAGGCGGTGGGGTTTGATCAGGCGTTGACATCCCATCACCAGCAGGGTTGGTATTGTCAGTGGCCATTCTCTGGAAGGTTTAGGATATAAACATAAGCAAGGTAGCCTATCTATAATCAAACAAAAATATTTAATTATAATATATTTCGGTCCTATGTTGTGGTAAATTAATGTTCTAAATGTTTTCCTAGGTTTTCCTAAGTTGTTGATTGCAAAGACCTGCATGGGCCACCACTAAAAACATGTCACGACCCGATTCCAATTTCTTGGGTCGACTTGGATCATGCCCAGCCTGCACCGTTGTTGAGACGGCGGCAGTAAGCTGTATCCCATATGCAGGTACAATCAACAACATTTGAAACTATAATTGCCACAACATTTAATTAAACGATAATATAAACTTGTCCATTACAAAGCTTGTCCACAACTTTAACATAACATTTATTTTATTTAAAAGATAAACTAAAACTCCAACTAAGCAGAAGTGTCATCATCATCTCCATGGACCACGTCTGGGAGCACAGCAGGGTACAGCTCCGAGTCATAGTAACTACTGATCAGTAGCTCTGAGTCATCAATAGAACCTATTGGGTGTGGGGAATCCAGTCAGGAAAGGAGCAAGTACAATTATGAAAATTAACAATTTGCATAATGAATAGAAACTTGCAATATTAAATAATTTTGAAACAATGATTTCCAACTATAAAACAATTATGATTTGAGTAAGCAGTATCTATGACCGGTTTAGGATGGTTCAATTGTATCCTATTGATACGGTCCGGCCTAACTCCGTGTGAAGAGGGGTAAGCTCGCACATTCATTAACTATTTGGCTTTGATCATAGATAACTACGCTACTCCCCATTATCCCGATGCAATGATTCAGTATATTACTCTAGGAGAGAGTACGAGTAACAGTTGTGTATTTAACATGCAAAATTCTAATATTAATTAAACTGCAATTAACCACAACCGTACTTGCCTTGATTTAAACTGAGAGTCGATGGATGTTCCGAGTAGATGCTAGTTACGCCTTCGAAATCCTACAAATGGAGCATCTATACTTATCAATCTGTATCAAACCAACTAAGTGTGCTAGTTACAATCTCTATTTTCTTTCCTAATAAATTTTATCCTTTTTATTCTAATTAGAACACAATTATCGGATGGTTTACTATTTACAAGAAAACATCAATTTAATCCTTTCTTTTTGGAAAACTTACAATTTATCATTTAAATTGTTAAAACTTTGTATTTTATACATAAAGTTATTATTTATCTAATAAGTGAGAAAATCATGAATTTCCTAATATTTATGAGAATATATATATAGTTATTCTAACATTTACGTTACACTACCACAACCAGAAAAGAAAATAAAATAAATCCTAATTATTACATCTTTCACAGCATGGTTAAATAAGCAATTGGGCTTATGCCCTTACAACCCGATTTACATAAATTAAAATAAGACGAAAACAATGTTAGTCTCAAAATTAAATAATAATAAAATTACAATTCCTAATTATAAAAGATTTGTGAGTCTCAGACTCTGGTCCAGTCTTCACATTCAGCTACTCTGCCTCAACGTCCGGTCGAACCGGTGCGTTTGCATTTCGCTGGGGCCCAGTGACCGTTAAGGTCGTCGCCCAAAAATTATTATTAGAATAATATTTATTCGAAAATCATTTTTTAAAAATCATTTCTATTATTTTGCAAAATTTTCGGCAGCATATCCTCTGTTTTTGATCAACCCAAAAACTGGGAATGTACCGCAAACCTGTAAAATAACTCCAAAAACTCCAATTCATATATATACCACAGAATAGTATTTTCCAAAGCCTAAACCAGCATTGTCATATAACCAGAAATTTCAACAAAAATCAAAGAGCCAAAACCAAAATATATGAAATAAATTTTGAACTAATTATTCCCGAAAACTTCTCGGAAAACCCGAGAATACGAAAAATTCTCACAGCACACATTTCCCACAGAACTATTCTCAACTTTTAGCCAAAGTCCCAAAAATACTAACAGAACCATCAAAAACTAACAGAACTATTAGAACCAATCCGAACCCAAACATCAGAACCAAATTAAGAGTTAAAATTTCAATTTCCAGAACACTTCCGAGAAATTATCGGAAATCCGAGAGTTTTCCTAAGCACAGAAACTCCCCCGGAAATTCTCGGAAAGTCAAGAATTTTTTACAGAACTTTGTTCTGTCATCCGAGAACAACGAAAACAGCAACAAAACCATATTTCCGAAGAGTTCGGAAAAGCCAAAATAGTAACGTAGTCATTACATTACCGAAAACTAAATTTCCCAGGAGAATTCAGTTGGACCAGTTCATCATAGGCTAAAAGAAAATAATTGGGTCAGAAAGTACCGACAACGGAGTTCCGATTTGGATCTCGGAACGGGAACGGGTCAGAACCGAGAAACGGACGGGGCGTGCGGGCGGACGCCGGCGGATCGGACGGCCACGGAAGGCGGCGCCGGGGTGGCGTCGGGGAGGTGCGCCGGGTAGGGGCGGCCCGGGATCGGCTCGGTGAGCTCCGGTAGGGGTGCTCGGCCCTCGGGTCGGCCACGGGTTCGCCGGAAAAGTAGATCTAGGGATTTGGCTCAGAGATTTGGGGAAGAAGTGTGGGGATGGAGATGGAGAAGGAAGAGGGGGTTTATATAGGAAAATAAGGGATGGGGGTTACCCATGGGGAGGTGGACGGCCTCCTTGGCCATCAATTTCGGCCGGTGGAAGATGAACGGAGAAGTCGACCGTTGAGGGAGACGAGAGGCCAAGAGTCGGCCACGAGAGAACCGAAATTCCTTCGGTTACAACCCAAAAGAAAACAAGGAACCAACAGAACAATATTAATGAGTTCTCACTCATGATGGAGAGGTTTTAACCCATCTCTAACTTAGTATATTGGGTTGGGCTCACTTATTAAATATACTCCTTAACATACTACTGATGTCAAATGGTAATAGATACAAAACATCAATTTGGATCAATACTTAAAGTATTGTAGTAGGAATATTTTATAAGCTATTGGGCTTCCTCTAATGGGCCAAATTAGAACTAAAGTTGAATAAAAATAATATTTTGTATGTTGAGAATTATAAAAATAAATACTTTGTATTTCAATTTAAATCCGGTCTGGTTGTCATGCAAAAATCCATGTTGATTATTTTTGAAAATAATTTTACACTTAAATTGATTAATTAATAACTTAATAAAAAATAAAAAATAATTAGTATTAAAATTTAAATACAACTTTAATTTATTTTTTTTTTACGGGCTTCACAAGTCAACATTTTGGGATATATGTAGCTAACTACACTGTTAATGTTTAATTTTTGGACATATGTTTGGTACTACTTCGTTGTTCTACATGGAGAAATTAAGGATTTTGAATGTTAGGTACTACTTCGTTGTTCTACATATATTAGACTGTGAAATTAATGAATTTACTTATGTTCGAAATTCATTCTGTGATTGATTCGCATTTAAATTTTTGAATACCTGCATTTTGTCTAACTGTGGTCTGCAATAGTATTCTGATGTGCTGCAATAGTATTCTGATGTGCTGCAATCTGTAAATTTTGAATACAGAATTTTGACTCTGTAATAGCATTCTGACATGCTATTGTTGCACATATAATAGCAGGAAAGAAATGTTATAAAAAGCAGATATATATCGAAACGCTATTAACAAACAATAACATACAGGAACGCAATTAAAAATAAACAGCGTTCAGGAACGCCATAACACATTTATAGCGTTAACAAATGTTATTAATGAACTATAGCGTTCGTAAAGGCTATGTAAACTATATAGCGTTTGTAAGTGCTATAACATGTCTATAGCGTTCATGAACGCTACAATATATTAATAGCGTTCATAAATGCTATTAAAGTTCTATAGCGTTCCTAATTGCTATAACTATCATATAGCGTATCAAAATGCTATACATTGTCTATAGCGTCAATGAACCCTATAATCCATGAATAGCGTTCGTGAACGCTATAACTTTATAGCGTTCTTGTACATGGGGTTATTATAGCGGGGGCATATATAGCGGGCAGAATATGCTATAATATGCATTCTACAGCGTTTAGCTCACGCTATCATATCCCATATCTGTTGTAGTGCCCGTAGGCAGACAGCAAGTAAAGTTGCAAACGAGCTAACACTTGCTCGGCGGCTAAACGTCTCAAAAGAATATTTTTATAATAGAGTGGGAGAGCAAAATAAAACCCACTCGTTGCCAGGATTCGTTCTAGTGGTCACCATCTGGCAGGAAGGCTGGGAGATCCTTGGTAGCGGCTCCGAAATCTGGCCATACAAAACCAGCTGGGTCAGACCCCAGGAAGAGCATGTGCCACAAAGGAGGCTTCACTTAAGAACTAAAACTAGCACATTAGTACATAAGTTATAGATGAAATAACAATAGACATCAGTTGAATAAAACGGGATGATAAACGATTAAGAGACCTAAAGGACTATTCCGGTAACCAAGTTACAACCTGTAAACCAAACAAGGACCGGGGTTGTAACCCTTCACCTGAACAGAACTAATTAGTCTCTAACCAATTATCGGTAAAGTAAGCATTCACAATCATGTCCTGAGATAGCCATGCACTGGGTCTAGATAAGACTAGATAAATGGGACTTCATCCAATCATTCACGGTCAATCAATGAGTACGGCTTGATACTTTACCTAACTAGGGTTATTACAAGCCTAGTTACTAGCAAGATGCAATGAGGATTCCTACGGCCACAAGCCCTGCAGACTATCCAGGTTATCCAGGCGCAAGGTTCATGTTAAGAAATATTCTATACTTGTTAGATAACTTGAGTGCAACACATGACAGTGTTCTTAGTAATCGTTGCTTGCTTGAAGTGCCCCACATAACAGTGAGCTGGAAATGTGCCCTACTCGTCGACAGGCTACAAGTCCATCAGTAAGATGTCCAGATAACGGGATTGCTTGTAGCCGAAATACCTCTCTATATGAACTACTTAATCAATCTAGTCATTAACCTAGTCAGATTCAGTATGGATCCCTGGCCGGGGTAGCCAGGGACACATGTCCTAGACATGATGCGAAACTCGACTAGTAGCTTATACAAGCACATTCAATACAATCACCTACGGTGTCATGTCCAGTTAGCTGTCGCAACAGCATTCATGAGTTATCTGTCAGGATCACTTGTCAGGGCTGCACCACAACGGGTCACCATCATGTTACTTTACTTGTCATGTTCTTGTCTGGAGTGCGCCACGACGGACCACTGTCATCTTGCGTTACTTGTACTCGTTACTTGTTAGGAGCGCGCCACGACGGGTCACCATCATGGTTCATTACATATCATCATTTCATATTCACATATTATGGTTATGATCATATCACCATGTAAGCAGAAAGAAAAATCCTGAGTGCACCCTAACAGGCCACCGATATAAAAATGCCAAATCATTGTGTGCCCCAAGGCTATGCGCCCACGGGGTTCTGTGCGCCTACATGAAGGCCACATACATGCCAAATCGTGCCAAGGCTTACACGAGTCGTGCCGTGTCGAATTCATGTCAAAAAGGCATAAGGATATAAATAGGGGATGTCATGCCTAATGAGGGGGGATTAAAATAGGGCAATTTGGGTGCCATGGCTAAGTTGCGCCAGGCAAAATGCGCCAGGCCACTAGCCAGACTGCGCCAGGGGCACAGGCCAGGTTGCGCCCACTGGGTCTGGCGCTAAGAAGCGCGCAGGTTGGCCAGTTGTGCCGGGCTAGGGATTGCGCCGAGGCAAGATGCGCAGGGCAAGATGCGCCAGAGGCAAGATGCGTCGGGGGCGTAGGAGCATAAAAAGTGCTTCATGAACCAAGTCAAAGAAGTTAAGAGCTTTACGCTAGTCAAACAAAGTTAAACTCAGACTTTACGCAAGTTAAACAGAGTAAAACTCTACGCGAGCTACTTTACGCGAAAGCCATCCTCAAAACTTTTACGCGAGGGACAGGCTGTCAAATCATCGCATTTAATGCGCGTGATACTGATTCTGACATAATGATTTTCTGACAGCAGGATTGCACAGAAGCCAAGAGGATTTGATTTACACTAAACCCAACACTTGTCGTTTAGTGTGCAGACAGGCTACTTTACGCTCAAGAAATTGCTTCTTTTACGCACGAAAGCTATTTCGAGCTTTTACGCTCAAGGCTGTTGTGCGCGTAAAGTTTATTTGAGCTAATTTTACGCTCAAGGCTGTTTTTCAGCCACTTTACGCGGGAAGTCTATTTTGGGCTATTTTACGCCCAGTCTGCTACTTTACGCAGGAAGTATATTTTGGGTCATTTTTTACGCCCGATCTTTTCTGGCTATATGAGAACGTGGTCTGCTTACGTGGCTTTTATGCCACACTTATCGAGGAACGTGTGTACGTGCTCTCCTCATTTTAATTAAGTAGTGGGACACGTGTCACCATGCGTAGAGATCAAGACTCTATATGGGACACGTGTCATCATGCGTAGACGATGATTTTCATCGTGGGTGACAGTTACTCGCGTAGAGACCCAATTTTGTTGCTTTTTACGCACAGAGGGTCTAGTCTATAAATAGACTTATTTTTAACACTGACATCATCAAGAGATCAAGAGATAGGAGAGGAGATTCTGAGAAAACTCATACTTTCAGAGTGATATTCCCAAAAGCAGTTCTTTAACTTTTTCTCAAGAACAGGGTGAAGCAAAGCAGGAAAGCATTCGACTGTGCCATCAGTGCCGTTGCTCGATACCTTTCTGGTGACTTAGTTCTTCCGATTGTTCGTCTTCTTCAAGCAATTTTCTTCATCATCATCGTATGGTCCAAGGAACAAAGTGATCGCTCTCAGATCAGACTTCTATAGCAATACTTCCCAGAAACAACTTGTACTTTTGTATTTTTTCAAGTTTTCTTTCAAAAGCCAATTTTAGGCATTTTGTTAAGTGATACAAAATGGCGACTCTGCTAGGGACGACCTTCTCCTCTGATGAGAAGGCAATTGCTCAATATGATGATGTGTCGGTCGGATCGACAAAGAAGACTCTGGTTGTTCACTTCGACCAGATTGCTTACGAAGAAATGCTTCGAACTGGGGGTAGTACTCGCTGCTCCAATGTTCAGAAATCACGGAAGTCGCAAAAAGTTTGGATCCTTAAATCTAAAGCATCCTCGGATCTCCCTTCTGTCTCTGAAGGCAAAGTAATCCTTCCTACTCCTGTTGTGGAGGCTCCCGTCTGTGACGAGGCAGTCTCTACTTCAGTGATACGCCCTGGTCGTAAAAATCAGTCTCCCATCTGTGATGTGTCAGACTCTCACGTTTTACGCTCTGCGCATAAAAATCAAGTTTTACGCTCTACGCCTAAAAGTAAGTCTCCCGTCTGTGACGTGGTAAACACACAAGTTTTACGCTCTGCGCGTAAAAATAAGTCTCCCGTCTGTGACGTGGTAGACACACAAGTTTTACGCTCTAAGCGTAAAAAAAATCTCCCGTCTGTGACATAGCAGATACTCATGTTTTATGCTCTACGCGTAAAGGTAAATCTCCTGTCGGTGACAGCGTAGATAAAGTTCACAATGATGCCTTTGCATCTAAAGTGAATTTACCTGCACGCATGCAGCATAAAAACATGAATTCTATTATTGGTAAAACTTCAGTTTTTCACCAACAACCTTCTTACGCTGCTTTACGCAATGTACCAAACCTTCAAATTATGCGTAATACGGATGGAGTCCTTTGTGTACAAAAATTGCAAGATTTATGCACGCAACTCCAAGCGCGTAAAACTGTACAGTTTGGTTCTGCTAATGCAGCCAGTAATCTTCTTTATATACAAGGGACTAAACATTTCTCTGTCCCAAATATAATAAAGAAGACTACTCCCTCTACCCCTTCTGATTTACGCGAGTTACTCGTACAAAAGTGTAAAAACAGAAAATCTCCTGTGACACTCCCCAAAGAAGATCACCATTGTGAGTGTCACCAGATTGTAATCAAGTGTTGCTGTTCGGCTTCTAAACGGTCAGTGTTTGATCGGTTAAACTACAATTTGCCTCAGCAATCAGTTGATGATCAAGAACATGAGTTGTCATGTGCATCTGTCAATATGGCATCTCATACCAATAGAGGACGACGTCCAAGACGCAATTCGTCCCAGACTCCAGGCCAACAACAATTCAACCGACTCCTTGATACTTTTGAAGGGGTATATCAAAATACTCGGTCAAGAGTTCAAAGTTCGTTGCAGTCTTCTGATTCAGAAGCTGGGGGTACCCAGTCTTTGGAGTCCGAAACTGATAGCGTTGATTCATACTTCTACACCAATCCCTCTGTATCTTCAAGGGAGGTTGAATTATATGCTATCGGAGATGAACCGGAGACGTCAACTGCAAATACAGAACAACATCTTTCTGCAGTTGAGCAATCACTAAAGGACATGCTTGCCATGATGCAAAGTATGCATCAAATAATAATGACTCAGCAAACTGCTCAGCCAGCAGTGATAACACCGGTTCAGGTAGCAGCACAAACTCAAAATAGTCAAGGGGTTGATACACCTTTCAATAATCTTACTCAAGAGCCTGCTATCAATCAAAATTCTGTAGTTCCAGATCCTCTCATTCCAGAAGATGTACCACCTTCGGTGGGGGTTACGGTACATCCAACAACTATTCAATCGAATGTGCTTCCTCAAACTAGTGAACCTATTCAAGCAGTACATGAGCTAAAAGCACAGTTTGAAGTTCTGAAGCACTAGGATCAGCTCCAGAGGTTAGGGATTAAGCAACCTTATCCTCTTCACTAGAATGATGTGCCTTTTTTTCCAAAATTCAAGCCACAATCGATGGTGTTATTTGATGGAAAGGCCTCTTCCAGTCAATATATCAATTATTTTGATATTATTACTGTATATTTACAGAAGAATGATGCTCTTCTTACCCGAGTTTTCATCGGGTACTTGACGGGTTCAGCTTATGACTGGTATCGTAGTCTACCTGACAATTGCATATCGTCTTTTGACGAGTTTAAAGCAATGTTTATTTCCCGTTTCTATGAAGGAGGCATGGACATAAATATGTCCTCCTTAATAGAAATCAAACAAAAGGAGAAGGAAGATACTCGGACGTTTATCGAACGTTTTCGACAGGCAACCTTGAAAATGCCTCCTGGTATGCCAGATTCAGCATTGATTGATACGTGCAAAATAAATCTGCGACCATCCATTGCTGTCTTTACGGGCTCTCAATTCACAGATTGGGCCTCGTTCATTATAGCAGCAGTTTCAGCCGAGACCAATGGTAGGTTGGCTCATGAACACGGGATGATCTTCGACTCAGAAGACAAAGGAAAGAAAGGCTCTTCAGGCAATAATTCTGGCAATCGCAATGGGAAAGGGAAGGAAACCCTAGTGGTTAATCTTTCAAAACCTAAAATGACACCGAATAATTTAGAGTCTTCCAAACCAAAAGAAGAGTACTCTTTTGATGACAGTGATATCCCAGGGATATTCCAATGTCTCGTTAAGAGTGGCAAACTCCATATTCCATAGCGAAAACGGCCTAATGAGGTGAATCTGACTGACAACCCCAAATATTGTATCTATCATAGATACATAAATTATCCTACCAAGGCTTGCTATGTCTTAAAGAAGAAAATCCAGGAGTTGATAAATGCTAATGACATCGCTTTAACCAATGATGAGCATACGGTTACAACTAATATAATTTCTCTTCAATTTGGAGGTTTTCCTCCACAGCAAGTTCCAGATGGGATTGTTCCAATTCCTAAGGCGATAATGAAGATTGTGAATTTCTCGCCTGCTAGAGAGAAAAATGAAGGATTATTGCCTCTCACAATAAAAAAATGGTGAAATCATGTGGGTACATCCTGACTTAGTACCCGAAATAGAAGATGAAGGTAAAACTTTAAAATCCAAGAAAGGTAAGAAAGTCAAAACGTGCAATATGATTTCTCATGATATTACTCCGGATCATGATGATTTGGATCATCTTTGGGATGGCATTCCTTTGGAGGATAGACTGAGAGGTTTGAATATATGCCCTCCAAGTTTGGCTCCTCCTACCAAACTCAAGCTTACTCATCGGCAATGGTTAGCAATGAATAGTATCCCCTTATACAGGGCACAACAGGTCTTTACTGCTTATGAGAAATCTCCTACAGGGATTTGTCCTTCTGTTCCGAGTATTCCTCCTTCTCCTGTGGCTACAGAGATTTCTATTTCTCCTTCTCATGTGGCTACAGAGGTTTCTATGCCTCCTTCTCCTATGGTTGCAGAAGTTTCTGTTTCTTCTTCCTCTGTTAAACCATCTATTGAAAGTCCGCTACCCACTCATTTGTACAGTCAACAATCAGTCCATCTCATAAAAAAGATAGGCTGTGACTTTCAAAAGGCGGAAGGCTTAAACTATGATAAAGGAATGCGACTTCCTTTACAAATTCTAAGTCAAAAATCCACTGTCGGATTGGGTTTTGAAGTTCCCCTTAAAAATGCTTGCAAGAAGAAGACTAAGGGAAAGAAGACTAAATCCTGCAATATGGTACTTCATTCTCCTGAGTCTGAAGAAGAAACCTTTGCTGGTACGAGATCTGATAAAGAGTACCACAAAGATTATGAGGGGACTTCTAAAGAAGCAGAAGACGTTATTGAGACACTCCCAGCTCAATCATCTCCTGTTCCTGCTGAGGCAAGGCCTTCTAAACCATCTGTGGTTGAGAAATGGAAACAAAAAGCAATACGCTTTGACGTCCCATTGAAATCTGCTTCAAATCAAGGGATGGTGATGAAACCCTACAAGTTCGATATTCTAGCCCAACTAGCTAATACTCCGGCTAGACTTTCGATCTTTGAGCTGCTACGCCTTTCTAAAGAAAGCCGCGAAACTTTGAGTGAAACTTTGCTACAAGCTGATTCATGCTTAGCTCAACTCAAGAGTCCTGACAATATACCATTGTCATGTCCACAATGTCATAGTGTAATGGAAGCAATTCCTAACATTACCTTCACGCAAGAAGATATGTTGTTGAAGCATAATAAGCATAACAGGTCTCTGTGCTACACAGGGTATATTGAATCTACTGAAATTGGCAGGATTTATATTGATCCTGGGTCTTCTATTAGCATTATTCTCCAGAGTATGCTACGACCATTGAGGATTCCTACTAGTGATTTGACTTACACTAGTACCACAATAGTTGGTTTCAACTCTGGAAAGAGTAAACCACTGGAGAAGATTCGTCTGAAGATTCAAATTGGTGATCTTCGAACTATGGCGACCTTTTATGTTATTAACTCAGATGTATCTTACAACATCCTTCTTGGAAGACCGTGGATACATGAGCATAACATTGTGCCTTCAACTCTCCACCAATGCTTCAAGTACATAGATTCCCAAGGGGTTATAAAGACTGAATTCGCAGATATCAATCCTTTTAAGGGTGTTGAAGCCTATTTCTCTGATTCAATACTCTACAAACAAGAGCATATGAAGAAGATATCAGATATGGCCGAAGATTGATCACTTGCAGAAGATCAATCTGTCAATGAAGATCCTCCGGAAGAGCAACCTTTGAAGATTAAAGTCAAAGGTCGAATCCAACCCCAACCTGTCAATGACCAACCTTTGGTGATCAAGGTTAAAGGAAGAACTCGAGCTTCGTCTGGGAAATCAGGGAGTATTCCAGCCAAGAGCCAAGTTCAACCTCTCATGATCAAGGTCAAGGGACGTACTTCTCGTACGAATGATCCAGAACCACCATTGATTATCAACCTTGGCAAGCCTATGTAGAAAACGGATGATGGTCCATTAATGATCAATCCAAAGCGTAGTAGTCAAATTGTAAATGATGTAAATATTGATCATTCTGTACTTTCTAATATCAATAAAGATTTTTTTTTGGAGTATATGGCTATCAAATTCATTGAAAGAATGACTTTATCTGCTGATGATCAAAGTCATCAATATAAAAATGACATAAATACAGAGGAAACCTTATACATTAACCATAAAGAAAATTCCTTTCCTCCTAATGTCGATGTTGGACCTTATGCTCAAAGGTTCTTAACATCTTCTCCATATTTTCTTCCCGTAGCCTCATCATCACAAGCTTGTGTAACTTATAGACGTCACGAAGAATCTTATTTCGTGATTCCGTCTAATAAGAAAAACAAGCGCCAAATTGTGTTTGGTCTGGCCAAAAATATCCCTGTTATTCAGACAGATGATCTTAGAGATAAAGATAAAGGAAGAATCAGAATTGACAAATATAGTCAACAATCTCTCAAGATTATCCAGAATATGGGATATGATTTGAAGACTATGCAAGGTCTAAATCAAGACAAAGGTAGACGGTTACCATTATGTGGTGATCTATTTTACCAAAAAACTCGGCATGGGTTGGGATACGATCCGTCCCATATGTTGAATAAAGATATACAAGAAGAATTTTCTTCCAATTCTTCACAATCCTCAGATTCTGAAGAAATCCAATTTATCGAATCGGATACACCCTACATGTGCAAGGAAGATATAGAAGAAGAATGTTCTTCCAATTTTTTACAATCCTTATATTCTGGAGGAGACTATTATGATGAATCTGAGTGCGTCTTTTCAGTCAACATGTTTCAAACTGATGGTGAATCTGAACCATTTGAAAATGACCCTTGGGCACAATAAATGGACACTCAGTGGGAGCTTCGTTTTGAACAGCGACAGCCACCTACGGAAGATGAAATTGTCCAGATTGACGTCGGAGACAGAACTACGTCCAAGCCGATATTCATCAGTAAAAACCTTTCTGAAGATGAAAAGAAAGAGTTGATAAAACTGATTAAAGAATATATTGATATATTTACATGGAGTAATGAGGATATGCCGGGTCTAGATCCTAAAGTAGCTACTCATAAACTCAATATTCTTCCTAATGCTAAGCCTGTAAAACAACAGCAGTGGTATTTTCGACCAGATATGATGGATGCAATTGAAGCAGAAGTCAAAAAGCTGATCACATGTGGCTTTGTTCGTGAAGAACAATACCCAGACTGGGTTGCCAATATTGTTTCTGTTATAAAGAAGAACGAAAAAGTCTGAGTTTGCATAGATTTTTGGGATCTTAATGCAGCTTGTCCAAAAGACGAATTTCTACTTTCGATTACCGATGTCATGATAGACAATACATGTGATTTTGAACGCATGTCTTGCATGGACGGATTTTCAGGATACAATCAAATTAAGATGCATCCAGGAGATGAAAAGCATACAGCTTTCCGTACACCACTTGGGGTTTACTGCTATACAGTTATGCCATTTGGTCTGAAAAATACAGGTGCTATGTATCAACGGGCTATGAGCAATATCTTTCAAGAGCATCTATGAAAAATAGTTGAATGTTACGTGGATGACATTGCTGTCAAAAGTCAATCAGAAGATGATCACATTCAAGACTTAAGGACAGTATTTGAGTTGATGCGTCAACATCAACTGAAGATGAATCCCACTAAGTCTTTCTTAGGGGTTTCCAGTGGCAAGTTTTTAGGATTTGTCATCACTTCACTAGGTATCCATGTTGATCCTGACAAAATCAAAGCAATTCTTGAAAAGCATCCTCCACGCAATCTAAAAGAACTACGTGGTTTCTAGGGTCGCATTGCTTATATCAGAAGATTTATATCTAATATTTCTGGGAGAAGCCAACCTTTCTCTCGTCTATTAAAGAAAGGTGTATCATTTGTTTGGGATGAAGCATGTCAAAAATCCTTTAATGACATCAAGTAATACCTTATAAATCCATCTGTTTTGGTACCTCCAGTGGTGGGAAGACCATTTTTGCTTTATGTTCGAGCCTTGGATCATTCACTTGGTGCTCTTCTTGCATAGAAAGGTGATAAAGGTCACGAACAAGCAATTTATTATCTTAGCCGAAAGATGGTCAGAGCTGAACACAGGTATACTCCTGTGGAGAAAGAATATCTGGCCTTGGTTTTTGCCGTTCAAAAGACACGACATTATGTGTAAGGACAGACTATTCATGTCATATCTAGAATAAATCCTATTCGGGTATTGATGAGAAAATCGAGCATTCTTAACTCCAGGTTAGCAACCTGGACGATGTTGCTTACTCCTTATGATATGGACTATGTACCGCAAAAATCTGTGAAGGGTCAAGCATTAGCGAATTTCTTAGCCGCTCACCCTATACCTGAAACATCTAAGCTATATGAGGACATTCCAGATGAAGACATGGAATGCAACATGACTTTGAAGGAGGATATTTGGCAACTATAATTTTGATAGAGCATCGCGGGTTGGACCTAAAGGCAATATTGTCTCCGGAGTAGGCATTGTCTTGGTCTCTCTTGATAAAATGGTCATATACCGTGCTTATTCTCTTAATGAACCATGCTCCAACAATGTGGCAGAATATAATGCTCTGTTGATTGGTCTCCAAGTAGCAAAACAATTGAACATTGAGTTCCTGGAAGCTTATGGAGATTCTCAACTGATTGTTAATCAGGTCAGAGGGACATATGAAGTGAGTAATCCTGACCTCATTCCTTATCATCAAGTGGTAATCGAATTGGTCCTTTCATTCAAAGGATTCTTCATCAAATTCGTACCACGTTCTCAAAATTTGGAAGCTGATGCTCTTGCTAGTTTAGCTGCAGACTTAGCTGTTCCTATTAGAAGACAAAATACTATTACTTTGTTAGATCGAAACTTATTCTGTATCAAGAATAATTTGCATATCGAGCAGAGTTATACTACAGAATCAAGTTCTCAACAAAGGGATTGGAGAAGTCCGTTTATTGATTATGCGGTTCATGGGATTTTACTTGAAGATCCAAAAGAAGCTGCGTCAATCAAGAGACGATCGTTTCGATTTTACTATGATTCTTCTTTACAGATGTTATATCGTCGTTCTTATGACGGACTTTTGCTGCGTTGTCTCTCTGAGAGTGAAGCTAAGCAAACACTCCGTGAAGCTTATGATGGTATCTAGGGTGCCCATCAACCGGGTCCAAAATTACCGGACCGTATCCGAAGAATGGGATATTATTGGCCTTCCATGATAGCAGATGCTGTGGAGTACGCCAGACGGTGTAAAGCATGTCAGATTCATGCTGATTTTATTCATCAACCATCTAAATTCTTACATCCTACAGCAGCTTCTTGGCCCTTCGAAGCTTGGGGCATGGATATTATTGGTCCGATTAACCCTTCTTCTGTCAAGGGACATCGGTTTATACTGGCTATAACGGATTATTTCTCTAAATGGGCGGAAGCGATTCCCCTTGTTGAAGTGAAAACATCTAATGTGGTTAGCTTTATTAAACATCATGTCATTTATCATTTTGGGATTCCCCGACGGATAATTTATGACAATGGACCACAATTTGCCAGTCAGGCATTTTATCGATTCTGTGACAAGAATCGGATCCAAAATCTGGCTTCTACGGCTTATAATCCAGCTGCTAATGGTTTGGCCGAAGCTTTCAACAAGACAATCATTAAACTTCTCAAAAAGTTCGTCTCTTCTAATAAACGTGATTGGAATGAAAAACTTGGAGAATGTTTATGGGCTTACCGAATGACAGTCCGAACTCCAACTAGTTTTCCACCATTCTCACTGGTTTACGGATGTGAGGCTGTTCTTCCATTGGAAATCCAGATTCCATCTCTTAGAATAGCTATTGCTAATGAGCTAACCTCAGAGAATAATGAGCCGTGCTAAAATAACCTCAGAGAATAGCCATTGCTAATCCAGTTTTCCACCATTCTCACTGGTATATGTAGCTCGGTTGTGCTGGTGGCAGTCGATACTCTGAATTTAGCACCGGTACGAGCCGTGCTAAAATATCTCCAGGCTCTCGCACCATCAATTAGCTTCCCATAATGGTAGAAGCTGGTGGAGGGATTACCAACATGAAGTTGGTCATATCCAAACTGGCGAGCGAACCGATTTGGTAGATACGGTTCGAACGCACAGTTGTCTTCATTCATGTACATCAGATGGGAGGGTCTGATGCACATTAGCCATTTGAAAACTGGCTCAGGCAATGAAGTCCTCCCTTCACTTCTATCTTCAAACTGTACACCGAGGCAGTATGCTGGAACTTGTGGTCTTGTGCAGAAGAAGTTCCAACCGTGTGAATAATTCAATACTGCTCGGGTGTCTGCCACAGTAGTTGAAGTCCATGTGGCTTTGTTAAATTTCTGGAGGAAGACCTCCGCATTATCTCCAGGGCCCGGTGGCAATAAACTGCAGTTGTGATACAGTAGCCAGCCCATCAAATAAGTATAGGGCATCTCTACCCTAGGAAAATCCTTCCGGTGAGGAGCGTTGTTGATTAGTTCCTCACCAAAGGTTCTCAAACCTGTATTTATTCGGCACACCATCGCCGATAGCAGGTTGATTCTGACCTTGAATACCAAACGTACTACCGGCCACAGTATGTTTCGGTGAATTCTGTCTACTGTGCTGATCCCGGGCACAACCCATCTCCACAGCCACAGAGATAGAAAGCCTGCCAGCAAGGCTTCCCTCGAGATCTTCTGGTTACCATGCCTCAGGTGGCTCAAGGTTTCAGTCCCCGCAGGGATGTTTCCGGTCTTTTTGGACAGATACTGATTTAGAGACTTATATGAGATCATTAAACCATTGATCAGATCTGAAGGGATTATCGAACAAGGGTTAATAGTTGGAGCCTAGTTTTCTTGAAATCTCCCCTTCTCGTTCTTGGCTATCCTATTCTCATGGTAGAATAGATAAGTTGTCCATTTAGTAGTATATACCAAGTGAGATCTACTATCATACATACTGGTGCAAATTAAATAATGGCACATAAGCTCTTGGTAGACCTCAACCAATCGAGGATTTTTCTCTCTGATTTCTGCTAATTCCTGATTGGAGGGAACATATTCTTCATATGGCGCTTCACCTATCGGAAGCTTCGAAATGAATTGCATCTCGTACAGGACGAGACCCATCTCACCGAGTGGAGTTGCAAAAGTTCCTGTTGAACTCATATACAACTCCATCAGAGCCAAGAATAGGTTACTGTTCATCGGTATACCCTGGCTCGTAAAGGCTACCGCTTCATACAGATCGATGGCTTCCAAATCTGTCTTGAAGTTCTTCATGATCCAAGCACTAAGCTGGATCCAGTTCTGGTTATAAGGCGACAACCACACTGGTAGCCTAGGGTTGGCCTGAGGATATAATACTGCAGCCCTTATGAACTTATTAATGAACATTTGGGTCTGCACCGACTGGATCAGAGCTGAATCTTCACTCGGAGTGAATCCAGGTAACAGACCGGAGAAAGGGACGACACCACCACTAGGAGCACTGATGTGGTAGCCCATGTCATTGGCTCCATCCCTCTTGAAGATGATTCTGTCGGGCCTACCATGACTGCTGGGAGTCAGGTTCCATGGCATCTGTCGGGGATGGGTGGCATGGACAAATGCAGACAGGGGATAATCTCTAACCATGTCGGGGAGATACATTGCTCTCTCTCCAAACTTGAACACCCAAGCCTCCTTCTTGGAGTGTGTTTGTGACTGGAAATCTATCGCATCCCCGAACAAGAAAGCTGGCTTTGCAAATTGTTGGCCATCCAGCGATGTCAACAATTCTCCATTCATCATGGACAACAGCATTTTGTCCCCTTGAGCAGATATCAGTTGTTGTCTCTCTGCAGGATATTCTGGATTCGACTAGGGAAACTCCACATGGGACAGGTTCTCCAAATAATTTGAGCCCACCATACCAGCTGATGAGCCAAATATTTCTGCCAGTGAGTGAATTTACAAATCCACTGCCAAAAGAAAAAGAAAAATCAAGTTAGTGAAAATCTAATTTGAAATTTTTACGTAGATGATTTGGTCTGAGTTTTACGCATAAAGATTAAAGACTCTTACTATGCAAACTTTACACTTATTAAAGTTGATAAAAACTTTTAAATTGTAAAAATTCTTTATTTTACGCAGCCTTTTCACTTGTGAAATTTTACGCTGGCACATATTAATGTGAGCGTATTATGAATTTTACGCTGGCACATATTGATGTGAGCGTATTATGAATTTTACGCTAGCACATATTAATATGAGCGTAATACAAATTTTATGCTGGCACATATTAATGTGAGCGTATTTCGAATTTTACGCTAGCACATATTGATGTAAGCGAAATACGTATTTTACGCTGGCACATATTGATGTGAGCGTATTTCGATTTTTATGCTGGCACATATTGATGTCAGCGTATTTCAATTTTTATGCTGGCACGTATAGACGTGGGCGTATGTTTCTATTTTTACGCTGACACGATAAACGTGGGCGTATTTTCTTATTTTAAGTTTTACACTGACACGTATAACGTGGGTGTGGAGTTTTAAGTTCGATTCTTTGATTCTTCATCTTCTTCGGCAAACTCACGGCTGAAGTTAGGTAGTGCTCTACCTTTCATGGCCGGAGCCACAGTAGGGTTGGACTGTCGGTGGGCCGCCAATGATGGGGTGTTGGTTTCTGCACGCTCGGATGTCGACGAAGCGGCGGGCTTCTTTCCCTTGCTGCCGGCGGCGGTCTTGCTCTTGGGGGCCATCGAGTCGAAGTGAGAGTATGAATTGGAAAAGAGAATAGAGAATTTTGAAATCGGTTCAAATTCCCGAAATTTATGCTGACGGTTGGATATCTCGACTTTTACACGGACTGTTGAGTATCCCGAACTTTACGCAGATGACCGTTGGGTATCCCGAATTTTACACAGACTGTCGAATATCCCAGATTTTATGCTTCTGTTCAAAGTATCAAATTTTGAAAAAAAATTGAAAACTTTGAAGGAGGTCTTGTAGGAGCTTAAAAAGTGCTTCATGAACCAAGTCAAAGAAGTTAAGAGCTTTACGCTAGTCAAACTCAGACTTTACGCAAGATAAACAGAGTAAAACTCTACGCGAGCTACTTTACGCGAAAGCCATCCTCAAAACTTTTATGCGAGGGATAGGCTGTCAAATCATCGCATTTAATGCGCGTGATACTGATTCTGACATAATGATTTTCTGACAGCAGGATTGCACAGAAGCCAAGAGGATTTGATTTACACTAAACCCAACTCTTGTCGTTTAGTGTGTAGACAGGCTAGTTTACGCTCAAGAAATTGCTTCTTTTACGTACGAAAGCTATTTCGAGCTTTTACGCTCAAGGTTGTTGTGTGCGTAAAGTTTATTTGAGCTAATTTTAGCTCAAGGCTATTTTTCAGCCACTTTACGTAGGAAGTCTATTTTGGGCTATTTTACGCCCAGTCTGCTACTTTACGCAGGAAGTATATTTTGGGTCATTTTTTACGCCCGATCTTTTCTGGCTATATGAGAACGTGGTCTGCTTACGTGGCTTTCATGCCACACTTATCGAGGAACGTGTGTACGTGCTCTCCTTATTTTGATTAAGTAGTGGGACACGTGTCACCATGCGTAGAGATCAAAACTCTACATGGGACACGTGTCATCATGCGTAGAGGATGATTTTCATCGTGGGTGACAGTTACTCGCGTAGAGACCCAATTTTGTTGCTTTTTACGCATAGAGGGTCTAGTATATATATAGACTTATTTTTAACACAGACATCATCAAGAGATCAAGAGACAGGAGAGGAGATTCTGAGAAAACTCATACTTTCAGAGTGATATTTCCATAAGCATTTCTTTAACGTTTTCTCAAGAACAGGGTAAAGCAAAGCAGGAAAGCATCCGACTATGCCATCAGTGCCGTTGCTCGATACCTTTCTGGTGACTTAGTTCTTCCGATTGTTCGTCTTCTTCAAGCAGTTTTCTTCATCATCATCGTATGGTCCAAGGAACAACGTGATCGCTCTCATATCAGACTTCCATAGCAATACTTCCCAGAAACAACTTGTACTTTTGTACTTTTTCTAGTTTTTTTTCAAAAGCCAATTTTAGGCATTTTGTTAAGTAAAACAGGGGGAAAGATGCACCGGGGCAAGATGAGCCCAACTGGTTCTGGCGCTAAGAAGCGCACGGGTTGGCCAGTTGCGCCGGACAAGATGAGTCCAACTGGTTCTGGCGCTAAGAAGCGCAGGTTGGCCAGTTGCGTCGGGCAAGATGAGCCCAACTGGTTTTGGCGCTAAGAAGCGTGCAGGTTGGCCAGTTGCGCCGGGCAAGATGAGCCCAAATGGTTCTGGCGCTAAGAAGCGTGCAGGTTGGCCAGTTGCGTCGGGCAAGATGAGCCCAACTGGTTATGGCGCTAAGAAGCGCGCAGGTTGGCCAGTTGCGCTGGGCACTATAAAGTGCACAGGACGACGAGATGCACCGGGCACTAAACAGTACGATGAACGACAAGGTGCGCCGGCTGCTACAGGGCCTTCTTCTCCACCAAGGCTGAGAGCCATGGCCAAGAAGAACCCAAGAACTTTCAAAGTCCATAAAACTCTCATTTCCAAGCCAAAATGGGACTTCCATAGGTCAAAGTGGGGTAGAACGAAATTCTCTACAACATGGAACCATCAAAACTTGAAAATAAAGAAGTTTGATAGATCAAAACCACCAAAAATCCAAAAATGACTGATTTCTAGATCTACAAAAATCAAAGCTTCAAAATGAAAAATGACAAGTTCTAATGTGTCTTAGAAACATGAGAAGAAGCTAATAGAACAATAAAAATAGGTTCTCTTGTGGAAGCAAGTTGCACTTGCCTATGGAGGGGGGAGAGGTTTTAATGGAGAAGGAAGAGGAGTTATAGAGAATAATGAGGAGAGAGAAAAAGTGGGTGGGTTTATAAAGGGGGATGGTAGTAGGTAGGGTGGTTTCTCCATGATGAACCAACCAAAATAAACTAAGCCAACTCCAAAATGAACCAAGTTAAACCATTACATGCCATGATGAACCTAAACAAGATTAATCCAAAATTAGCTAGCCAGGCAAAAAAATAAAAATACATGTCAGGATTCCGTATACGCATACTGAAAATACGTAGAACGGAAAATGGGGGTGACACCGTCCGCCGTGCCTTCCAGCGCTGACCCGCGAGCCGGGCTCGCTGTCCGCCCCTGTCTAGCGCGCTCCGTGCCTCCTACACGTTGTTCCGGTGCTGTTCCCTGTGAACGTTCCGACCTCCTCCGCGTGCTTCTGGACCGTTCCGAGTTCGTCCGAGACGCGCGGATTCTTTTCCCTATTTTTTTTGCATCTGAGAGCTCAAGCCGAGCAACTGAGGTATAACTCCGTGTCCCTATGTCCCTTCCGCAGTTAGTCGGTGATGATGCGGTCCCGACCCCGACGTGGGGATCGGTTTTACTAGTTGCGCTAGGGGATACTTCTTCCGAGTTTGGCTCGGATTAGTTCTGTGGATTGTTTATAGTTGGTATGCTTGGCTAATATTTCCTTTGGGTTAATGATTATTATTTGGTTTCGGATTTAGTTCTGTGGATTAATTCTTTAGGAATGGTTTTCATTTCATATGTTGTGGGTTATTGTTTCCTTGGTTTGGGATATTTACTTGGTGTGGGTTCCGGTACCGCCTTGTGGCTAGGTTGTCCTAGTTACAGAGGAGATGCTGTCCAAATTTTCAGTAAAATCTTTCAAATTATTATTATTAATTAAGTTTATTAAATTAAAACCTGTTTTCATACCCGGTCTTTACAAATGATTTCCAAAATTAGTTTTGTTGGTTTGGTTTTGTGGATTTTGTGAGTTTTGTATCCCCTGTTAGGCGACGACCGTATCGGTCGGATGAGCATCGACGAAACGCAAACGCTACAGGATTTTCTGTACGTTGAGGCGTAAGCCAGCAACGTGAGATTGCATGACCAAGTCTGAGATGCCCATTTTCTATAATTTATATTTAAATTATATTATGTTTTATTTTTAGAACTTGTTACTTGTTTTAGTATCTTGGGTGCAGGGCCTCGGCCTTCTGTTTGGACCGCTTCACGGCACTCAGAGCTCGCCTCAGCATTTAAATTAAATTAATTAATTTGTTGTAAGGGCATAAGCCCAGTTTTCCTTTGTTTTTCTGTGGCCCTGTATTTGTGTAGTTTAGAATTTTCTGTTCTTTTTGGTTGTTGCTTTGCGTAATTAGATGCGTACTTAAAATGGGTATTAGTTTTATATGAAAAATTATAACTGTTTTCTCACTTCTAAATAAAAAGGATAAAATTCAAGTTTGTATTATTTAAACAAATTCACATGTTTCTCATTAAAAGAAAAACCTAAGTTTATGTATATAATATTAAAGTACAAAGTTTTGTTAAATGAATTAGAAAATACGATCTTTACCCAATAAATCAATAAATCAGTTCCTTTTTCGTTAATTGATAATTGTATCCTGCGACGGTAGAGTAGGTTGATAGCTTAATTAATAACTTAAAAACTGGACTAGGACCTGCTTCTAGAAATTACAACTAGCACACCTAGATTTGGCTCATCTATGTTTCTAAGTCAGGATTCTCAACTGTAGGGTTTCGAGGACATATTTGACTTCATCCCCGGTACCGACATCCTATTCCAGTCATTAAACAGAGCCAAGTTACAGTTATATTTTCTTGCATTTTAATTAGTAATTGTCATATTGCATGCTTAAACCATATTGCTACACGGAACTCTCTCCTTGAGTTCGATTATTGATTGTGGGGATATTGGAGGAGTAGTGTAGCGTTTATGACCAATACCCTCATATTGCATTATTGTGCGAGCTTACCCCTCCTACACACGGGGATAAGCCGTATCGCATCGCTAGGATGCTATTGTACAACTCAAGCCAGTCATAGACGTTACCTATTCAAATCACATTATTTTAAATACTGAATTACTGAAAATTGCTGAAAAATATTGTTCAAAGTATTTTAACTGTTTAAAATTGCATCTTTCCATTATTATTTAGAATGTCGGATTATATACTCGTACTTGCTCCTTTCCTGACTGGATCCCCCCATAGGTGATGTGGATGATGCTGAGCTATTGTTCAATAGCTACTATGATCCAGTATTATATCATGTGGTGTTGCCAGAGTCCCCCTTGGAGGATACAGAACCTGAGGCCGATGAGCCGACCATTTAGCTAGTTGTTTTCCAGTTATCTAGTTTTATTGTATTGGAGTTTGTAGATTTTGAATTCAGTACTTTATTTCAGTACTTTCATTTCTAGTTATACTTCTCTTTATTGAATATTAAAAGTTTTAAAATTTTCGTATATTCACTACTAAAATAAGGCAGATTAACGACGTCCAGATACGTCGCTAATTATGGAAAATATGTCGCTAATCATAATTAGCGACAACTTTAGCGACGAAAAATGAAGGTCGCGAAAAAGATAGTCGCAGATGACAAATTCGTCGCTCTACGTCGCAGTTTGCGACGTCACTTCCGTGTCGCTGGGTCGTCGTAAAGTTAGCGATGGAGAGCGACGACAAATTTACGTCACAAAATTAGCGGCGTAGTGCGACTACGTAGCGACGTTTATTTCTATTTATGTGATGACGTGGCATGACTGCCACGTCAGCATAGTAGCGACGTACAGCGACGAAACGCCGCTAATTAGTGACGTGTTAGCGACGTCCCGTACATCGCTAATACGTCGCTATCCGTCGCAGAATCCTGAAAAAAATTTAAAAAAATATAATGTGTATTTTTGTTATGTTGTGTGTCTGTGTTTACAGTATGTGTGAAGTGCAGTATTCGAACCATCGACAGTTTCGATTACTGTTCTATATTTTATCTTGGATAGAAAGAGCAACAGTTCAGGGTGCACTTCTCAGAGCTTCCTCTTCACGTCCTTCACCTTCTCGGGATCCTGTACGACGTTCCGAGAGAGTGAAGGATGTGAAAATGAAGCTCTCAGAAGTACTCCCTGAACAGTTGCTCTTTCTGTCCAAGATAAAACATACAACAGTAATCGAAACTATCGATGGTTCCGAATACTGCATTTTACATACACTGTAAACACAGACACACATCATTACAAAAATACATATTATATTTTTTTAAAATTTGGACAGCACCTCCTTTGTATATCAGATCATCGCTTATAACCCAGCGTAGGTATATTTGTCATCTCCATCGTAGATATCATCATAATTAACAGTCTCCCATCATAACAGTCTACAACTAATAGATGAATAACAGTCTCCCTTCATAACAGTCTACAACTAAATATCATACATGTACTCAATAAAAATACCAACAAATTCAATATCACAAACATACATGTCCAACAAACATACATGTCCAACAGAGTCAAATAATAATAAAAATTAGTGTACAGAACGGTCAATGGGCCCATAGGGCCAATAAATACAAAGATGATAAAAAAATTCTACTGGATCACTGAGGACCCCTACTGCGCATCTGGGATAGCATGTACTCATACTGCTTCTGTGTGAGTTACACCGTAGGGGAAGTAGGAGGCAGTGCAATGTATGGAGTCGGCGCCGTCGATGGACCGGGAGGACGTATCTGCTCCAGCTCTCGCAGTCGCTCACCATGCGCAGCAAGGGTACTCACCATCCTCTGAGTACTCTCCTCAATCGAAGACGATACCTGAGTGAGAGGGGCAGACATGGTCCTCTGCGATCCCTCCAGCTCGATCTGTCTACGCTCTGTGCGCTGCGTAGACTCGGTGAGCGTGTGCAAGCTGGCAGCTGTAGCCTGCTGCAGACTCATCAGCTCCTGTATACTGCGCTCGACCGCATCAAATCGTCCGGTGATCATCGGAGGGTCGAATTGTCGCTCTGCGGTAAGGGGATCAGAAATCTGTTGCTACAACTCGCGACGCAGCTCGTCGATCTGACGACGAATATCCTGAGCTCGTGACGACGCCTGCGAAGCTGGAGACTGCGCACTGACAGAGGGGGCCCGGGATGACTCTGAAGCCAAATACGCGCCTTAGGATCCCGTACCGTAGTACGTACCCTTCTGAAGACTGCCAACGGCGGTCATCCAGAGGTTATCCGGCGATGGAGCTGTAGGCAGTTGGGAGAAAGTATCAGCCCCTCCCTCTGCTGGTCTTGCATACTGTCCACCAGTCCGACCTTGTTGTTCCCCGTTTAGGATAACTTGTGAAGTACACGAGCTGAGCCTGACTTGATAGGACAAATGGTTCATAGGCTTGATATCGACGCCGATAGTTTATATCCACAAGACCGTGCTTGTCTACTTTCCATCCTTGACCTTCAATCGGATCGAACCAATCACACCTGAATAACACAATCTTAGCAGGCTCTATTCCATAACTATATGTCAGCTCTACAATCTTCCGTAGGACGCCATAGAAATCGTTGCCCGCATCAACATCTTTGTAGTTCGAAGATCTGATACACAAATAACTATTTTTGGTGGAATCAAGATCCACAAAGTTCTCTCTGATCGGACAAGTTGTTGACTTGAACCTAAACCCATTAACACAGTAGCTTGGCCATATTTTTGCAGCATAAATTGGTCCCTTGGCTAGCGTTCTAATAGACTCATTCTCAAGTCTTGCGTATGGACGATCGACCTAAATACCACGAAAAAATAAATTAAGCTCATTCTCAAGTGCATATACAGAAAGGTAATTACAGAGTTCTCAAGTCTTACATATGCACTCAACCATGATGGAAAATAATGCCTCATTTCTTGTTCTAGTTCATCTTCTGTTATGTGTGGCATACCTGACCTCACATCATCATTAAATATGCTGAAAACAACATCGTTCAATTAATTTAATAGTATAATAATCAACACTTTTAAAATAATATAGACGTATTAATTATTTACCCCTCCAGCTCCTCTACTTCATTATCATCGCAGTTGAGTAATACATACACCTAAGCAGCCCTTAGCTCATCATCGTTCAGATATCTCTTCTTCATTGTACCCGATGGCTTTCCTGGGGAATTGAATACCTTCAGTATTGTATTATTACATTCATGATCCCCGTCGTCGTTTCTGGAAGCTCTCGTTCTATTAGTTGTAATATGAGGCTTAAAATACATCGAACAAAAGTTTGTGATCTCCTCGAGAACATAGGCTTCACAAATAGAACCCTCGACCCATGCCTTATTTTTCACCTTTCTTTTTAGGTGATTCAAATGTCACTCGAACGGGTACATCCATCGATATTCGACGGGTCCACCAACACGTGCCTCATAGGATAGATGAATCGTGTCACGACCCGCACCAACTGTGAGGGTACGAGAGAATAACAACGCCCAGCCTACGCCGTAGTGTCGGCGGTAGAACGCTGTCCTAGGTCACAACATCTATCAATATAAAGCTAAGCAGTTTATACTCCCCGAGTGGGGGTGACATAGCAGTAAATGAACTCAATCACAACTAAGGAAGAAGAAAGCACGATATGATATAGAACTCAAGGTAAATACAGATGATCAAATAGTCTAAGATAACATCTCGGCAATATCCAGAAATACATGGTCTCAGCTACTGAAAATGAAAGAATATACACAACCCCAAATCTCAAAGGCAGAAATAAAGTCTAACTACTAGTCTCAAGACAACATATGTAAGATAAAGCCTAACTAAGCTAGTCTAGGCAGTAGGGTAAAGTGTCAGCTAGAGCTGTCCTGCAAAAGGTATCCGCACAGGCCTCCTTCTCGTCCTCTGTAATATTTTTAACAGGTCCAGTCAGGACAGGAGTGAGTACAATACATCTCAACAGTTCATAGCGGGTTAGAAAATATAATCATGCAGTAAAGTAAGATATAGATACTGAAGAAATACAGTATGTAAACAGAGAGAGAGAGAGAACTGTAATAGAAATATCTACTATAAGTAAAGAGCTACCAGTGACTAGTGATTTAGAGTACAAAGTCGACATGTGAACGGCTTGATTTGTACATGGCTATACTAAAGAGGCGTACATGGCTATTCTACTTTGGAATTATTCACATGGCTATTTATACTCCCCCGTACCACCAATTAATACACAAGGATCCAACCAGGTTATGTTATGATTCTATGTAACAGCCCCCGAAGGGTGGTAAGCCCCAAAGGGTGATAAGCCCCCAAAGGGTGGTAAGCCCCCAAAGTGTGATAAGCCCCCAAAGGGTGGTACATAGTAGTCCCATAAATGGGGATTCTGGGAAACCCAATAAATGGGATAAGGATTCAAAGAAGACTCTGTGATCATAAGAGTATATGTCACAAGTGATCAAAGAACCAAAGAAGCATAGTGATACGCCATGTAAGTGAAACGCACATAACATAGAGTACCCCGATGCTCCCTGAAGGGATAACATCTCAGGGAGGGATCCATATTGTACTAATTCGTGTGACCAACGTGACAGTATCAAGTAAAATAATTTAATGCAGGAAAATAATTCTAAGCAGGATATAAAATGATCAGAGAATGTACTCGCCTGTATCTGAGTGTCCGGATGAAATGTACTGTCCGAGGAGAGGTGTCTGGCTCCTAGTCAGAATAGCACAGGTCACAACAATCTAAAATGATATAATGAAGTCCTACTATGCATTCTACATGATTCTAGGTCAATCTAGACCAAAGTCAACTTTTGGTCAACTCTGGTCAACCTTAGAAGTTAAACTAGGTCAATCAAGTCAAACCTAAGTCAAACTAGTCTATACTAGGCTAACAAGGCTATTCTAAGTCTAATTAGACTAAACAAGTCTAATCTAGACTCTACACTGACATAGAGACACTCACATAGGCCATAGGCTAAGAGACTAGGCCATAGGCTAAACCAAGTCTAACCCAACCTATAACACACCTACACAAGGCTATTCTATATCTAAAATAATACACAAATTACAATATGACTATATAATCTAATATAGGGATACACACATTAATCTATTTAGATAGGCTATAATAGGAAAACATAGCATATAGGCTCCTATGCAATACCATATACAACATTTTATGTCAGTACATATATATATATATATATATATATAAAAAAAATATATATATATATATATAAAATATATATATATATATATATATATATATATATATATATATATATATGTATAGAGAGAGGGACACATGTGCTCATGTGTCATGTGTGTGTGTGTTAGACATAGGCATGTGTGCAAATACAAGAGTGTGTGTGTGAAGTGAGAGTGTGTATGATATGAGAGAGGAAACATGTGTGTTAGTGATGCATAGACATGTGAGTGTGAGAGGTGAGTGATACATGTATGCTAATGTGTGTATGAGTGAAGTGAGGTATGTGTGTATGCTAGTGTCAAGGAGTGTGGTATGTGTGTGTGAATGTGTGATGATATATGCGGGTGTGATTAGTGTGTAGGACTTGTGTGTGTGTGTGTGTGAGTGAAAATTCAGTGAGAAAACAGTGTGCATGAGTGAAAACAGTGAGGAACAAACAGTATAACAGTCCCATTCAACCTCAGTTAACACATAGAAGAAACCCCCCCCCCCCCCCTATCTCAGTTCATCAATTGAAGGAAACATAAAAATCAGTTTATCAAACTAAGATTTAATACATAGGAAACCTTAACAGTCCAATATTGAAGAACAGTCCACAAATTCAGATTTAATAATATTGAAGACCATTAAAATAGTCCAGCCAACCATGCTCAGATTTACAATACTGGAAACATTCCACAGTTCTCAAATAAAACCCAAAAATTAGTTTAAACCCTTAACTCAAACCCAGTTTTCAGCCATAACTTCATTTCCAGATTTGAACCCAGAACAGTCCCTAAATCATTACAAATTTGACACACATTTAGCTAACATATGGGTGAACACATTATAGGTTTTAGCCCACACTAATTAGCAGCATATAATGGTTAAAATGATGACAAAATCGAGATTTGAAATTCTGGAACAAACAGAAAAATAGAGACTGATTATTAAGAATCGGTAAAAATAGGGAAGTTGAGAATTGAATAATGAAATCGAGCTAAACACCCAAAACAGTGGTTGGTAATGTGAATACACATCATACACGTGTCATGTGATGAGTTTGTGTCCACCAAAGTGAACACAAACGTGTCCAATCACATTAAATACGAAAACAGTGCAACACAGGATAATTATCGTGCACGTGTTCACGGTGTCCGTACACACGACATGACACGACACAACCCACGTGGTCGTGTCCAAGTGTCAACCTAGTATAGGGCTAGGGTTAGGACACCCTGCCACGTGTCCACGATACGCGTGCGTGACACAGGACATGCGTATCAGTGCTCAAAGTGACAGCCGACTGTGAAGTGCACAAATCAGTGCACGCGCTCGTGCGTGTCTGACACGACACGTGGGGCTCTAAAATTTGGGGAGCCTCGTGTCAGTGTCGGCCCCGTGCCACACGTCAAATTTGACGTGTCGAAGTATCGTATCCAAGGCGCTGTGTCCCCTGAAGTGCAGGGCATGCACAGTGCCCGTGCACGCGCGCGCGCGACCCTGTGTTCGCGTGTCCGTGCAGACTCGACACGACACGAAAATGACACAAGGACACCAGAATCGTGTAAGCGACACCTAAACCTAATTTTCTATTCAAATACAATCCCAAATTTCACTCGAAATGCCCATTGAGGCATTTCAACAAACACATGCAACATGGGCTGATACGTGTCTAATTAGGACACGAAATGGACACGAATTTTAGGGCTTCCTATTCCTACAGTTAGGTCAGGCCTAGGACTCCCTAGATATGCAATAAAATCAGGATTCTATGGAGGGGATTGAAAGTTACCTATATGTGTCAAAATCCTCAAAAAGCTCCACAAGGAGGTGTTCTTCTTGATAGCCAACTCCTCCAATTTGCTCCCAAGCTGAGATTTCTTGATACCAACAGCAAGAGGAGTAAAATTAGAACCCATCGCAATTGGTTTGAGGGAAAAAGGAGTTGAAATGGATTTTCTAGGATTTAATGAAGATGGGGACTTACCTCCTTCTAAAACTTGGCAAAATTCCTAATGGAGGCTAGCCCTAACTTTGAGGGGTATTAAATAGGATGGAGGAGACCAATATGACCAGCCATGGGTTGATTAGGGTTAGGGTTTGGCTACATGGTGTGGGCCTATGGGCTTTAAGGCTCAAGTCATTAGTCATGACTTATGAAGTCATAAGCCATTCTAGCCTAATCAATCCCTAATCTCTCCAAACAAGTTTCAATGAGTTAAACCTCACTAACTTAGGTCAAGCTAAGGTTACTTAACCTAACCAAGTGGTAATAACCTAGGTTAGTCTCTAGGTTAGTCTCCTAGTCAACACTAGTCAAAGTCAACTATAGGCCCAAAATCAATTATACTAAAAATCACTAAAAATCACATTAATTCTAATAAATCTAATTAATACTAACTATCACTAACCATGGTTAGCTAAGACTAGCTGTGACTAATCTAGGTTAGGTCCAAACCAAGTTAGGCTAATCACAAAACATGACAATCAATTAAATAATATTAAAAACACACCATTCTTAATAATACATTAAATTCCAAATAATATATATTAAATTCAATTATAATCAAAATGACAAAAGTTCCCTCGAACTGGAAATGATAAATGAAATACCTTAATCACATGGCTAGGCTCTAGGTTGAGCTGTCTCTAGTGTTACACTATCAAAACACCAAAATCATAAGTCATGATTTAAAAATAGTTTTAAAATGATTTAAAATTACCAAAAATTACATCATGATTTAAAATATCATTATTAAAAGATTAAAATTACAAGATTTCAAAATTACCCTCATCTGGAAAACTGGGTGTTACAATCCTACCCACCTTATAAAAATTTCGTCCTCGAAATTAAAATGTTCCTACCCCTTCCAGGTCAAACCCCCACAATCAAAGTCTCAAAACTTAATCAATCATACAATCTAAAAGGACGGCATACAGGATCATGGCATACGGTGGTAATGAAAGTCTCATCTAGGTATACTAGTCACACTAGACCAAAGCAATCATAGGGTATCAAAACATACAAGCAATCAAGGATGTTGAACTAGAAAAGTTACAAAAACAACAATCATCAAAGCTGTAAGGCAGTCTACCATCCTATATGAAAACTAGTAATTATCAAAAATAAAATAAGATAACTTCTAATCATCTATAAAGGGGTACTATTTAAGAAAATCAGAACCAAAAGTTTAAGGAACGAAAGTCAATAGCGTTGAATTCCAAACACAATATAATATATTGAGAGTGTGTTAGAGAGGGAAAAGCTAGCATTATGTAAGGGTTATGTGGTTGTGTGAAATATACATGAAAATGTATAGGAGGATTTGTGTCTCAACTATAGCTATCAAGTTACATTATTCATGGCATATTGGTTAAGCAGTCTACAAGGCACAACCTATTTACTCATAACATGCATGGCTAACCATATATATAAGTATATCTATATGTATAGAGAGGTAGAGATTTAATTATCCATCTACATATATTATAACATGTATACAGAACTATATATACTACATATATTATAACATATATACAGAACTATATATATATATATATATATATATATATATATATATATATATAGCTATGTGAACATAACATAGAGGTGAAGGGTTAGGTTTACATGGCAGTTGTGAACATTAGTGTAGAGTGTCAAGTGTACATGGGTTAAAACTTGAGATGAAGGGTTCAATCATTCAGTTTAGCTCAACATTACATTTTAGATCTGAAAATGAACTACACATTTGAAAGTAATGAAAAAAAATGTTAACATGTATTCAGTTTTCAAATTTTGGAGAAATTCGAACATCAAAACCAACTCAATGTTTACCACAACCACAACCTAACATGTAAGAGTATGAACCTAACATTATATACCTGCACACAACCATGTATACGGCTCAAAATATTACAATTTAAAACTGTAATTTGAACTAAACACTTAGAATCCAAGGTTAAGGGTTTACTATGTACACAGTCTCAGATTTGACAATTTAACACAAAACTCAACCAATTACTTTAAGAAATGAAACCCTGTATATAACATACATGTGTAGTGATGTAAGAAAAACTAATAATATGAAATTTAAATTTAAATTACGAATTTAATATGGAGAAACAGAGAACTAGTCACTGATACTGCACTATATTAGAATACTAGGATTTTGAGAACTTAACATCAATCATATTAAGATGCATTTAGATAGGTTGGTAACATGGGTAGTATGCATACGTGTCAGGCAAGTATCTGTGTCCACTATATTATATATTCTAAGGTAATACAAGAAATAATGGCAAGAAGAAAATAATGATAAAATCTGTTCTGCTTATCTGTTTAAAAGAAGGAACCATTTGAAACCACAGTTATAATATCAAATCTAAGTCAAGGTCTAGCAAAATCATAGATTCATTGTATTAAGAAGAAATTCATAGTAAGAAGTTACACAAGGTTTATAATACAACTAAAGCTACTCCTAAGTTAAATAATGAGAAGCAAAACAAACAAAACAAACAATAATCCCTTTTTTTGAAGGACTGAAACAAAAGTAGAGAAAACATGTTCAAAAATATTTAAGGTACAATCTGATAATCATATGCGTCTTCCTGAAATTATGTTGTCAGAATTCTGCCACGCCAATAAGCATAGCTGCAATAAACGATAGAGTCCATAATAAGGCATACACCCTATAATCATGTTATCTAGAATTCTTACCACGCCACCCGTTATGGCTGCAAGAAAATCTAGATTTCATAACTAAGATAAGTATAGCTATATCAGGCTCTACGTCCTTGTCATGCTAGCAAATATGACTGCAATAAATTCTAAATTCCATAATAAAGTAGACTTTTACCTATCTCACTGTCCTCATCAAGTATGTTATCAGGTTATACCTTAACTCCAAAAAAAATGTACATATACATATAAATACAAACTCAACAATAACAAACATCAAGATTCAAAATTCAACAATAAGCCATCAAAAATCATAAAAATACAGACTCAAATTCAACCACTAACATCAAAATTCAAAATTCAACGATCTTCCATCAAAATCAATAAATACAAACTCAAATTCAACAATAATCCATCAAAATCAAATTCAACAACAGAAAGTAAAGATAAATCAAATCAAGGGAAGAGAGTTTTCAAATCAAAGTTAAAATAAGATTCTCAAGGGTCGTCCCAGGAATCTCTCAAGGAATCCTAACTGTGATTGAGTACCTTCAAAAATATCCTAATCCTACTCCAGGCTGTAGTGATACTCTAGTTCGAATACTACTACATAAACTCGACCTGCATGGGCCACCACTAAAAACATGTCACGATCCGCACCCACTGTGAGGGTACGAGAGCGTAACAACGCCCAGCCTACGCCGCAGTGTCGGCGGTAGAATGTTGTCCTAGGTCACAACATCTATCAATATAAAGCTAAGCAGTTTATACTCCCCGAGTGGGGGTGACATAGCAGTAAATGAACTCAATCACAACTAAGGAAGAAGAAAGCACGATATGATATAGAACTCAAGGTAAATACAGATGATCAAATAGTCTAAGATAACATCTCAGCAATATCCAGAAATACATGGTCTCAGCTACTGAAAATGAAAGAATATACACAACCCCAAATCTCAAAGGCAGAAATAAAGTCTAACTACTAGTCACAAGACAACATAAGTAAGATAAAGCCTAACTAAGCTAGTCTAGGCAGTAGGATAAAGTCGTCAGCTAGAGCTGTCCTGCAAAAGGTATCCGCACAGGCCTCCTCCTCGTCCTCTGTAATATTTTCAACAGGCCAGTCAGGACAGGAGCGAGCACAATACATCTCAACAGTTCATAGCGGGTTAGAAAATATAATCATGCAGTAAAGTAAGATATAGATACTGAAGAAATGCAGAATGTAAAAAGAGAGAGAGAGAACTGTAATAGAAATATCTACTATAAGTAAAGAGCTACCAGTGACTAGTAATTTAGAGTACAAAGTCGACATGTGAACGGCTTGATTTGTACATGGTTATACTAAAGAGACGTACATGGCTATTCTACTTTGGAATTGTTCATATGGCTATTTATACTCCCCCGTACCCCCAATTAATACACAAGGATCCAACCAGGTTATGTTATGATTCTATGTAACAGCCCCCGAAGGGTGGTAAGCCCCCAAAGGGTGATAAGCCCCCAAAGGGTGGTAAGCCTCCAAAGGGTGATAAGCCCCCAAAGGGTGATAAGCCCCCAAAGGGTGGTACATAGTAGTCCCATAAATGGGGATTCTGGGAAACCTAATAAATAGGATAAGGATTCAAAAAAGACTCTGTGATAATAAGAGTATATGTCACAAGTGATCAAAGAACCAAAGAAGCATAGTGATACGCCATGTAAGTAAAACGCACAGAACATAGAGTACCCCGATGCTCCCTGAAGGGATAACATCTCAGGGAGGGATCCATATTGTACTAATCCGTGTGACCAACGTGACAGTATCAAGTAAAGTAATTTAATGCAGGAAAATAATTCTAAGCAGGATATGAAATGATCAGAAAATGTACTCGCCTGTATCTGAGTGTCCGGATGAAATATACTGTCCGAGGAGAGGTGTCTGGCTCCTAATCAGAACAGCACAGGTCACAACAAGTCTAAAATGATATAATGAAGTCCTACTATGCATTCTACATGATTCTAGGTCAATCTTGACCAAAGTCAACTTTTGGTCAACTCTGGTCAACCTTAGAAGTCAAACTAGGTCAATCAAGTCAAACCTAAGTCAAACTAGTCTATACTAGGCTAACAAGGCTATTCTAAGTCTAACTAGACTAAACAAGTCTAATCTAGACTCTACACTGACACACAGACACTCACATAGGCCATAGGCTAAGAGATTAGGCCATAGGCTAAACCAAGTCTAACCCAACCTATAACACACCTACACAAGGCTATTCTATATCTAAAATAATACACAAATTACAATATGACTATATAATCTAATATAGGGATACACACATTAATCTATTTAGATAGGCTAATAGGAAAACATAGCATATAGGCTCCTATGCAATACCATATACAACATTATATGTCAGTATATATATATATATATATATATATATATATATATATATATATATATATATATTATATATGTATAGAGAGAGGGACACATGTGCTTATGTGTCATGTGTGTGTGTGTTAGACATAGGCATGTGTGCAAATACAAGAGTGTGTGTGTAGTGAGAGTGTGTGTGATATGAGAGAGGAAACATGTGTGTTAGTGATGCATAGATATGTGAGTGCGAGAGGTGAGTGATACATGTATGCTAATGTGTGTGTGAGTGAAGTGAGGCATGTGTGTATGCTAGTGTCAAGGAGTGTGTTGTGTGTGTGTGTGTGTGTGTGAATGTGTGATGATATATGAGGGTGTGATTAGTGTGTAGGACTTGTGTGTGTGTGAGTGAAAATTCAGTGAGAAAACAGTGTGCAGGAGTGAAAACAGTGAGGAACAAACAGTGTAACAGTCCCATTCAACCTCAGTTAACACATAGAAGAAACCCCCCCCCCCCCCATCCCAGTTCATCAATTGAAGGAAACATAAAAATCAGTTTATGAAACTCAGATTTAATACATAGGAAACCTTAACAGTCCAATATTGAAGAACAGTCCACAAATTCAGATTTAATAATATTGAAGACCATTAAAACGGTCCAGCCAACCATGCTCAGATTTACAACACTGGAAACATTCCGCAGTTCTCAAATAAAACCCAAAAATTAGTTTAAACCCTTAACTCAAACCCAGTTTTCAGCCATAACTTCATTCCCAGATTTGAACCCAGAACAGTCCCCAAATTATTGCAAATTTGACACACATTTAGCTAACATATGGGTGAACACATTATAGGTTTTAGCCCACACTAATTAGCAGCATATAATGGTTAAAATGATGACAAAATCGAGATTTGAAATTCTAGAACAAACAGAAAAATAGAGACTGATTATTAAGAATCAGTAAAAATAGTGAAGTTGAGAATTGAACAATGAAATCGAGCTAAACACCCAAAACAGTGGTTGGTAATGTGAATACACGTCATACACGTGTCATGTGATGAGTTTGTGTCCACTAAAGTGGACACAACGTGTCCAATCACATTAAATACGAAAATAGTGCAAAAACAGTACAACACAGGATAATTATCGTGCACGTGTTCACGGTGTCCGTGCACACGACATGACACAACCCACGTGGTCGTGTCCAAGTGTCAACCTAGTGTAGGGCTAGGGTTAGGACACCCTGCCACATGTCCACGATACGCGTGCGGGACACAGGACACTCGTATCAGTGCTCAAAGTGACAGCCGACTGTGCAGTGCACAAATCAATGCACGCGCTCGTGCATGTCCGACACTACACGTTGGGCTCTGAAATTTTGGGAGCCCCGTGTCAGTGTCGGCCCCGTGCCACACGTCAAATTTGACGTGTCGAAGTGTCGTATCCAAGGCGCTGTGTCCCCCGAAGTGCAGGGCATGCACAGTGCCCGTGCATACGCGCGCGCGACCCTGTGTTTGCGTGTCCGTGCAGACTCGACACGACACGAAAATAACACAAGGACACCAGAAATGTGTAAGCGACACCTAAACCTAATTTTCTATTCAAATACAATCCCAAAATTCACTCGAAATGCCCATTGAGGCATTTCAACAAACACATGCAACATGGGCTGATACGTGTCTAATTAGGACACGAAATGGACACGAATTTTAGGGCTTCCTATTCCTACAGTTAGGCCAGGCCTAGGACTCGCTAGATATGCAATAAAATCAGGATTCTATGGAGGGGATTGAAAGTTACCTATATGTGTCAAAATCCTCAAAAAGCTCCACAAGGAGGTGTTCTTCTTGATAGTCAACTCCTTCAATTTGCTCCCAAGCTGAGATTTTTTTATACCAACAGCAAGAGGAGTAAATTAGAACCCATTGCAATTGGTTTGAGGGAAAAGGGAGTTGAAATGGATTTTTTAGGATTTAATGAAGATGGGGACTTACCTCCTTCTAAAACATGGCAAAATTCCTAATGGAGGCTAGCCCTAACTTTGAGGGGTATTAAATAGGATGGGGGAGACCAATATGACCAGCCATGGGCTGATTAGGGTTAGGGTTTGGCTACATGGTGTGGGCCTATGGGATTTAAAGCTCAAGTCATTAGTCATGACTTATGAAGTCATAAGCCATTCTAGCCTAATCAATCCCTAATCTCTCCAAACAAGTTTCAATGAGTTAAACCTCACTAACTTAGGTCAAGCTAAGGTTACTTAACCTAACCAAGTGGTCATAACCTAGGTTAGTCTCTAGGTTAGTCTCCTAGTCAACACTAGTCAAAGTCAACTATAGGCCCAAAATCAATTATACTAAAAATCACTAAAAATCACATTAATTCTAATAAATCTAATTAATACTAACTATCACTAACCATGGTTAGCTAAGACTAGCTGTGACTAATCTAGGTTAGGTCCAAACCAAGTTAGGCTAATCACAAAACATGGCAATCAATTAAATAATATTAAAAACACACCATTCTTAATAATACATTAAATTCCAAATAATATATATTAAATTCAATTAAAATCAAAATGACAAAAGTTTCCTCGAACTAGAAATGATAAATGAAACACCCTAATCACATGGCCAGGCTCTAGGTTGAGCTGTCTCTAGTGTTACACTATCAAAACACCAAAATCATAAGTCATGATTTAAAAATAGTTTTAAAATGATTTAAAATTACCAAAAATTACATCATGATTTAAAATATCATTATTAAAAGATTAAAACTTATAAGATTTTAAAATTATCCTTATCTGGAAAACTGGGTGTTACAAATCGGCAAATGCTCCATAGAGTCGAAGAATCCAAGAGGAAACACCCTCTCTAGCTTGCACAGTGTTACCGTAATGTCCTTCTCTTGCTTTTCTAGACGATCAACGAGTAATTTCTTAGAACAAAGATCCCTGAAGAATATGCTAAGCTCCGTCAATGGATCCCAAACTGCCTGCGGTAAGAATTCTCGAAATGCAATTGGAATTAACCTCTTCATAAATACGTGACAATCGTGGCTCTTCATACCCGTCAATTTATTTTCCTTCGGATCGACACATCTTCTCAGATTTGACACATATCCATCTAGAAATTTTAGGCCCTGGATCCACCGATAAAGTCTCACTTTATCCTCCTTGTCCAGTGAGAAAACTGACTTCGGCAGGAACTCTTTTCCATTCTCCTCTATCAAATGCAACGCAGGGCATTTGCATATTTCTTCTAAGTCCAACCTGGCCTTGGGATTGTCTTTCGTTTTTCCCTTTACGTCCATCACAGTATTAATTATGTTATCAAATACATTCTTCTCAATATACATGACATCAAGATTATGTCTGATCAGATTGGTACTGTCACGCCCCAGAACCAGAATACAGGAGAGCGGGGGCAAACATAGCCAGCTACGTATAATGAAATAGAATCCATCTCACCATACGGTCACGGCTGTCTAGATATGTGAGGGTTTATCTACAAGCCATCAGTCTCTTAAGGTCGTAAATTATCCTATTGTCTCAATCTCAACCAACTAGTAATAATCACAAGATATCAGATCACCAAATATACAATTGTAAGGCGTCCCAAACATTACATATCCAGATGATCATGAAGCTAGTCGTACAAAATGTAAGGACTAGCAAGAGTTAAGTCATACATGATCAACCTCGAGTTGCTAATCATGATTATAGCCCGTAGGCAGGCAGAAGTAAAGTGCATCGAGCTAACAAGTGCTCGTCGGCTAAACGCCAAAAATAAAAATGTACAATAGAGTGGGAGAGCCAAAATAACCCACTCGTTGCCAGGATTTTCTCTAGTGGTCACCATGTGGCTGGAAGGCAGGTAGATCCTTTGCTGCTGCTCCGGTATCTGCCATACAAAACCAGCTGGGTCAGACCCTAGAAAGAGCAAGTGCCACAAAGGAGGCTTCACTTAAGAACTAAAACCAGCAATTAGCACAATAATATAATTACATAATAAGAGACAGTTAATTTAAGAAAAAGCATGATAGGTGAATACAAAAGACAATCTTGTACAGAATCGATAAAAGACAGAACATATGGAAGAGCATGACAGGATGATATATGATGAGATAACCATGGGACTATTCAGATAACCAGGTTACAACCCGTAAACCAAACAATGACCGAGGTTGTAACCCTTCGTCTGAACAGAACTTGGTTTCTCCCACCATTTATCGGCAAGGTAAGAAATCTGGTCATGCAATTATTCATGATATAGAATTAAGATAAAGCACGAGTAATCATGTCATGCCAGAAATGGTACAGAATCAGGACGAGACAAAGCTGGACTAGACTCCATCCAATCAATCACGGCCAAGCAATAAATACGGCTTGCTACTTTAACTAACTAGGGTTATCACCGGCCTAGTTACTAGCAAGATGCAATGAGAATCCCAAGTTCGGTTACCTGTTTGTTACTACCTGAGTGATCCCAGCAAAAAGGGAAAAGATAGCAGGATATAGCAGACACACTGTAGTAAGATACATGTGTCCTAAGGTACCACACTCGACGGCGGGCTGGAAGTGCGCTCATCTCGACAGATAGCAACAAATCCCATGTATATATATATAAGGCCGGGACCCAAGGGGCAACAGGTAACTGGGAAATTCTCCATGAACAATTTGATCAATCTAGTCATTAACCTAGCCAGATTCAGTATGAATCCCTGACCGTGGAAAACCGGGGATTCATGTCCTAGACAAGATGCGAGACAAGACTGGTTGCTTACACAAGCACATTCAATACAATCACCCACGGTGTCAAGAATTCACTTAGCATGTCAAGTTAGCCGTCGCAACAGCGTATCAAGGTTATCGTGTCAAGATTACTTGTCAAGATTACTTATCAAGGCAAGGGTGCGTCACGACGGACCACCATCAAGAATTATCATGTCAAATTACATGTCAAGAGTGCACCACCACAGGTCACTGTCATGTCATGTGTAGCAGGTCAAGTTATCAAGTCAGGAGTGCACCACGGCGGGCCACTATCAAGCATTGTTCAATTATCATTCCAAACATAATAAATAAATTCGGGATTATCAAGTTCATGACAAAAGGCGTAAGGATATAAAATGGACGTTAAATATCTAATAAAATATCAATATACAGGGCTATAGGAGATCCAGGGTAAGTAGGGTCAGGTCCAGTTGCGCCTAAGTCAGCCTGCGCTCAGGTCAGGCTACGCTCAGGTCAGGCTACGCTCAGGTCAGCTTACGCTCAGGCAGCATACGCTCAGTCAACGTACGCTCAGGCAGCGTATGCAAGACATACGCTTCCAAAAGGCCGCGTATGAGGTCCATACGACTCTTTGTCACCCAAGTCAGCGTATGCAAGACATACGCTTCCAAAAGACAGTGTATGAGGTAGACTGCGCTGCGCTAAAGAGCGTGCGCAGCTCAGTGGCGCAAGCTAAAAAGCTCGCGCACTGCTCACTGTCTTCTCCAAAACAGCAAGAACTCCATGGTTTGAACCTAAAACTTCCAAAGTCCATAACTTGGTCAAAACAAGTCCAAATCCAACTTTTCAAAGGTCAAAATTGGGTAGAATAAAATTCTCTACAACATGGAACCATCAAAACTTGAAAACAAAGAAGTTTGATAGATCAAAACCACCAAAATCCGAAAATAATTAATTTCTAGATCTACAAAAATCAAAGCTTCAAAATAGAAAATGACAAGTTCTAATGTGTCTTAGAAACATGAGGAGAAGCTAATGGAACAATAAAAATGGGCTCTCTTGTGGAAGCAAGTTGCACTTGCCTAAGGGGTGTTGGTGTTGTGTAGAGGAAGGAAGAAGAAGATGGAGAAATAAATGAGAGAATAATGAAGAGAGAGAAGGTTGGTGGAGATATTATAAGGGTGGGTTGTGTTGTGTTGAGGGTGGAGTATAGGTTAAAGTGTTCCATGCATATTAAACCAAACTAAACCAAACCAAACCAATTCTCCTCCACAAAATAAACTAAGCCAGGTAAAACCCAGTTACGAGAACCAAAATCTGCAAGTCAAGCCAATTACAAGTACATGCCAAAATCCAAGAAAATAAATACAGATCTGAAATACATGCAAGCTTGACAAAATATATATTCAGAATATGGGTGTTACAACTCTACCCACCTTAAAAGAATTCTGTCCTCGGAATTTAATCAAGGAGTTATAGATGTAAAAGCTAACTATACTGTCCACAAGACTACACTAAGCAAACAATCAAACAATCATACATGCAAGCAAGGGATGGAAAAGCATAAGGCATAAGGAAGACATTATACCTTACGAGTCAAACAGGTAGGGATAACGTGATCGGATGTCATCCTCACACTCCCATGTTTGACTCTCCCAAGGAGCGATGAACTCAAGCCACGTGAACTAAACTGATAGTCTTGTGCTTGAGGTCTCTCTCTTTGGTCAAACAGGGACACGGGCCTCTCCTCACACAAAAGGTTGGTACCAATAACCTTTTTCGAATGATTTAGGATATGGCTCGGGCCCGGGATATATCGTTGTAATTAGGACACATGAAACATGACACGTGTCCCGCATAACAACGGCGAAAAGCAAGACAATAGGACACAGATACCTCTCTGTCGATTCTGGATCTGGGCCTGGGCGAACTGCTGAGGCCTCTGTTGCTGGAACACTTGGGTCTGAGGCGGCAAGGGCCTCGGCAATGGATACTGCTGCTGCTGGACCGGAGCTGGTCCTCTCACCGAGGAGCTAGAAAGGTTGGACGATGATGAACCACCCCTATTCGGGCAGGATCCAACCCTATGGTCTGGTGCTCCACAAGCCAGACATAATTCCTGTGCCCTGCGATATTCTGTCACCACATGGCCTGGCTTCCCACAATGAGAACAGCCCACTGCGGAAGATTGCTTCTGCTTCTGCTGCTGGGGATAGGTCGGGGCAGGATGCTGTAAGGAGGTAACCGAATCTGTCCTCGTAGCTCCAATGGTCAAGGCCCTAGCTGCTGGGGCCGGTGCTGAGGATTGGTTCATCTGGTCGTGAGACCGCTTCCGACCTTCCGGTCCGGTCCGCTATCCTTCGGGAAGTGTACTCATGCCTCCTCGCTGCTCGCAAGACGGCATCAAAAGTTCTGTGCTCGAACTGCTCTACTGCCAATATGATCTCCAAGTGGAGCCCCTGCTGAAATCGCTGTGCTCTGTCTAGCTCGGTTGCCACCAAGTGGGAGCAAACTTACTCAACCTTGAAAACTCGGCCGCATATCCGTCGACCGTCCTGTTCATCTGCCTGAGATTACTAAACCTGGTCTGCAAGTCATATCTAGCCACTGCGTCGAAGTACTTGGTCTGAAACATATCACTGAATACCGTCCACATGACAGGCGTACCCAAACTCGCTGCTTGCATAGCCCACCAGCTGCGGGCTAGATCTAGTAACTGCAGGCGTACCACAGCCACCTTCTCTGCTTCAGGGGTCCTAGCTGCCTCCAAGATAACTTCAATGTCCTGTAGCCAGGCATCTGCAGCAATAGCATCCTCGCTGCCGTCGAAGAAGGGAGGGTTCAGGCGTTTGAAATTGTTGACCGCACTGTTACCCTGATGACCACCCCGGGTTAAAGCATCCGTCACTGCCTGGTGCAAGGCATCTCCACGTCGGTCTTGGGAAGCTATCAAGGTCCTGACGAGTCCTACCAAAGTGTCGTCATCATGTTCTACAGGTTGAACTGGCTGGACTGGTGACTCTCCGCCAGAAGGCACGACTCTGGAGGCTACTCCGGAATGCTGGGCTTGATCTCCAGGTTCCTGCTGGTCCGTGGGAGGTGCTCCACCTTGCTGGTCGGTAGGACCACGAATAATGTCGCTGAAGAAGACGACATAGGGAACAATAAGGAAGGACCAGGACAGATCAACGATACAAGCATATGATCAGGACAAGAATCCAGGGATTCAGAAGATACGAGCAGAGATCAAGAACGAATACTGATTGAGACATCTATTCGGTAAACCCTCACATATCTTGATTTACAAGACCTGCATGGGCCACCACTTAAACCATATCACGCTCACAGAACCAGAATACTGGAGAGCGGGGGCAGACATAGCCAGCTACGTATAATGAAATAGTAATCCATCTCACCATACGGTCACGGCTGTCTAGATATGTGAGGGTTTATCTACAAGCCATCAGTCTCTTAAGGTCATAAATTATCCTATTGTCTCAATCTCAACCAACTAGTAATAATCACAAGATATCAGATCACCAAATATACAATTGTAAGGCATCCCAAATATTACATATCCAGATGATCATGAAGCTAGTCGTACAAAATGTAAGGACTAGCAAGAGTTAAGTCATACATGATCAACCTCGAGTTGCCAATCAATGATTACAGCCCGTAGGCAGGCAGAAGTAAAGTGCATCGAGCTAACAAGTGCTCGTCGGCTAAACGCCTCAAAATGAAAATGTACAATAGAGTGGGAGAGCCAAAATAACCCACTCGTTGCCAGGATTCCTTCTAGCGGTCACCATGTGGCTGGAAGGCAGGTAGATCCTTTGCTGCTGCTCTGGTATCTGGCCATACAAAACCAGCTGGGTCAGACCCCAGAAAGAGCAAGTGCCACAAAGGAGGCTTCACTTAAGAACTAAAACCAGCAATTAGCACAATAATATAATTACATAATAAGAGACAGTTAATTTAAGAAAAAGCATAATAGGTGAATATAAAAGACAATCTTGTACAGAATCGATAAAAGACAGAACATATGGAAGAGCATGACAGGATGATATACGATGAGATAACCATGGGACTATTCAGATAACCAGGTTACAACCCGTAAACCAAACAAGGACCGAGGTTGTAACCCTTCGTCTCAACAGAACTTGGTTTCTCCCTACCATTTATCGTAAGGTAAGAAATCTGGTCATGCAATTATTTCATGATATAGAATTAAGATAAAGCACGAGTAATCATGTCATAGCCAGAAATGGTACAGAATCAGGACGAGACAAAGCTGGACTAGACTCCATCCAATCAATCACGGCCAAAGCAATAAATACGGCTTGCTACTTTAACTAAATAGGGTTATCACCGGCCTAGTTACTAGCAAGATGCAATAAGAATCCCAAGTCCGGTTACCTGTTTGTTACTACCTGAGTGATCCCAGCAAGAAAGGGAAAAGATAGCAGGATATAGCAGACACACTGTAGTAAGATACATGTGTCCTAAGGTACCACACTCGACGGCGGGCTGGAAGTGCGCTCATCTCGACGGATAGCAACAAATCCCATGTATATATATATAAGGCCGGGACCCAAGGGGCAACAGGTAACTGGAAATTCTCCATGAACAATTTGATCAATCTAGTCATTAACCTAGCCAGATTCAGTATGAATCCCTGACCGTGGGAAACCGGGGATTCATGTCCTAGACAAGATGCGAGACAAGACTGGTTGCTTACACAAGCACATTCAATACAATCACCTACGGTGTCAAGAATTCACTTAGCATGTCAAGTTAGCCGTCGCAACAGCGTATCAAGGTTATCGTGTCAAGATTACTTGTCAAGATTACTTATCAAGGCAAGGGTGCGTCACGACGGACCACCATCAAGAATTATCATGTCAAATTACTTGTCAAGAGTGCACCACCATGGGTCACTGTCATGTCATGTGTAGCAGGTCAAGTTATCAAGTCAGGAGTGCACCACGGCGGGCCACTATCAAGCACTGTTCAATTATCATTCCAAAGATAATAAATAAATTCGGGATTATCAAGTTCATGACAAAAGGCATAAGGATATAAAATAGGACGTTAAATATCTAATAAAATATCAATATACAGGGCTATAGGAGATCCAGGGTAAGTAGGGTCAGGTCCAGTTGCGCCTAAGTCAGCCTGCGCTCAGGTCAGGCTACGCTCAGGTCAGCTTACGCTCAGGTCAGGCTACGCTCAGGTCAGCTTACGCTCAGGCAGCATACGCTCAGTCAGCGTACGCTCAGGCAGCGTATGCAAGACATACGCTTCCAAAAGGCAGCGTATGAGGTCCATACGACTCCTTGTCACCCAAGTCAGCGTATGCAAGACATACGCTTCCAAAAGGCAGCGTATGAGGTAGACTGCGCTGCGCTAAAGAGCGCGCGCAGCTCAGTGGCAGCAAGCTAAAAAGCTCGCGCACTGCTCACTGTCTTCTCCAAAACAGCAAGAACTCCATGGTTTGAACCTGAAAACTTCCAAAGTCCATAACTTGGTCAAAATAAGTCCAAATCCAACTTTTCAAAGGTCAAAATTGGGTAGAATAAAATTCTCTACAACATGGAACCATCAAAACTTGAAAACAAAGAAGTTTGATAGATCAAAACCACCAAAATCCTGAAAATAATTAATTTCTAGATCTACAAAAATCAAAGCCTCAAAATGGAAAATGGCAAGCTTCTAATGTGTCTTAGAAACATGAGAAGAAGCTAATAGGAACAATAAAAATGGGCTCTCTTGTGGAAGCAAGTTGCACTTGCCTAAGGGGTGTTGGTGTTGTGTAGAGGAAGGAAGAAGAAGATGGAGAAATAAATGAGAGAATAATGAAGAGAGAGAAGGTTGGTGGAGATATTATAAGGGTGGGTTGTGTTGTGTTGAGGGTGGAGTATAGGTTAAAGTGTTCCATGCATATTAAACCAAACTAAACCAAACCAAACCAACTTCTCCTCCACAAAATAAACTAAGCCAGGTAAAACCTAGTTACGAGAACCAAAATCTGCAAGTCAAGCCAATTACAAGTACATGCCAAAATCCAAGAAAATAAATACAGATCTGAAATACATGCAAGCTTGACAAAATACATATTCAGAATATGGGTGTTACAACTCTAACCCACCTTAAAAGAGTTCCGTCCTCGGAATTTAATCAAGGAGTTAGAGATGTAAAAGCTAACTATACTATCCACAAGACTACACTAAGCAAACAATCAAACAATCATACATGCAAGCAAGGGATGGAAAAGCATAAGGCATAAGGAAGACATTATACCTTACGAGTCAAACAGGTAGGGATAACGTGATCGGATGTCATCCTCACACTCCCATGTTTGACTCTCCCAAGGAGCGATGAACTCAAGCCACATGAACTAAACTGATAGTCTTGTGCTTGAGGTCTCTCGTCTTTGGTCAAACAGGGACACGGGCCTCTCCTCACACGAAAAGGTTGGTACCGATAACCTTTTTCGAATGATCTAGGATATGGCTCGGGCCCGGGATATATCGTTGTAATTAGGACACATGAAACATGACACGTGTCCCGCATAACAACGGCAGGAAAGTAAGACAATAGGACACAGGATACCTCTCTATCGATTCTGGATCTGGGCCTGGACGAACTGCTGAGGCCTCTGTTGCTGGAACACTTGGGTCTGAGGACGGTAAGGGCCTCGGCAATGGATACTGCTGCTGCTGGACCGGAGCTGGTCCTCTCACCGAGGAGCTAGAAAGGTTGGACGATGATGAACCACCCCTATTCGGGCAGGATCCAACCCTATGGTCTGGTGCTCCACAAGCCAGACACAATTCCTGTGCCCTGCGATATTCTGTCACCACATGGCCTGGCTTCCCACAATGAGAACAGCCCACTGCGGAAGATTGCTTCTGCTTCTGCTGCTGGGGATAGGTCGGGACAGGATGCTGTAAGGAGGTAACCGAATCTGTCCTCGTAGCTCCAATGGTCAAGGCCCTAGCTGCTGGGGCCGGTGCTAAGGATTGGTTCATCTGGTCGTGAGACCGCTTCCGACCTCCGGTCCGGTCCTGCTATCCTTCGGGAAGTGTACTCATGCCTCCTCGCTGCTCGCAAGACGGCATCAAAAGTTCTAGTGCTCGAACTGCTCTACTACCAATATGATCTCCAAGTGGAGCCCCTGCTGAAATCGCTGTGCTCTGTCTAGCTCAGGTTGCCACCAAGGTGGGAGCAAACCTACTCAACCTTGAAAACTCGGCCGCATATCCGTCGACCGTCCTGTTCATCTGCCTGAGATTACTAAACCTGGTCTGCAAGTCATATCTAGCCACTGCGTCGAAGTACTTGGTCTGAAACATATCACTGAATACCGCCCACATGACTAGGCGTACCCAAACTCGCTGCTTGCATAGCCCATCCAGCTGCGGGCTAGATCTAGTAACTGCAGGCGCACCACTAGCCACCTTCTCTTCTTCAGGGGTCCTGGCTGCCTCCAAGATAACTTCAATGTACCTGTAGCCAGGCATCTGCAGCAATAGCATCCTCGCTGCCGTCGAAGAAGGGAAGGGTTCAGGCGTTTGAAATTGTTGACCGCACTGTTACCCTGATGACCATCCCGGGTCAAAGCATCCGTCACTGCCTGGTGCAAGGCATCTCCACGCCGGTCTTGGGAAGCTATCAAGGTCCTGACGAGTCCTACCAAAGTGTCGTCATCATGTTCTACAGGTTGAACTGGCTGGACTGGTGACTCTCCGCCAGAAGGCACGACTCTGGAGGCTACTCCGGAATACTGGGCTTGATCTCCAGGTTGCTGCTGGTCCGCGGAAGGTGCTCTGCCTTGCTGGTCGGTAGGACCACGAACAATGTCGCTGAAGAAGACGATATAGGGAACAATAAGGAAGGACCAGGACAGATCAACGATACAAGCATATGATCAGGACAAGAATCCAGGGATTCAGAAGATACGAGCAGAGATCAAGGATGAATACTGATTGAGACATCTATTCGGTAAACCCTCACATATCTTGATTTACAAGACCTGCATGGGCCACCATTTAAACCATGTCACGCCCAAAACAGAATACTAGAGAGCGAGGGCAGACATAGCCAGCTACGTATAATGAAATGGAATCCATCTCACCATACGGTCACGGCTGTCTAGATATGTGAGGGTTTATCTACAAGCCATCAGTCTCTTAAGGTCGTAAATTATCCTATTGTCTCAATCTCAACCAACTAGTAATAATCACAAGATATCAGATCACCAAATATATAATTGTAAGGCGTCCCAAATATTATATATCCAGATGATCATGAAGCTAGTCGTACAAAATGTAAGGACTAGCAAGAGTTAAGTCATACATGATCAACCTCGAGTTGCCAATCATGATTACAGCCCGTAGGCAGGCAGAAGTAAAGTGCATCGAGCTAACAAGTGCTCGTCGGCTAAACGCCTCAAAATGAAAATGTACAATAGAGTGGGAGAGCCAAAATAACCCACTCGTTGACAGGATTCCCTCTAGTGGTAACCATGTAGCTGGAAGGCAGGTAGATCCTTTGCTGCTGCTCCGATATCTGGCCATACAAAACCAGCTGGATCAGACCCCAGAAAGAGCAAGGGCCACAAAGGAGGCTTCACTTAAGAACTAAAACCAGCAATTAGCACAATAATATAATTACATAATAAGAGACAGTTAATTTAAGAAAAAGCATGATAGGTGAATATAAAAGACAATCTTGTACAGAATCGATAAAAGACAGAACAAATAGAAGAGCATGACAGGATGATATGCGATGAGATAACCATGGGACTATTCAGATAACCAGGTTACAACCCGTAAACCAAACAAGGACCGAGGTTGTAACCCTTCGTCTCAACAGAACTTGGTTTCTCCCACCATTTATCGGCAAGATAAGAAATCTGGTCATGCAATTATTCATGATATAGAATTAAGATAAAGCACGAATAATCATGTCATGCCAGAAATGGTACAGAATCAGGACGAGACAAAGCTGGACTAGACTCCATCCAATCAATCACGGCCAAGCAATAAATATGGCTTGCTACTTTAACTAACTAGGGTTATCACCGGCCTAGTTACTAGCAAGATGCAATGAGAATCCCAAGTCCGGTTACCTGTTTGTTACTACCTGAGTGATCCCAGCAAGAAAGGAAAAAGATAGCAGGATATAGCAGACACACTGTAATAAGATACATGTGTCCTAAGGTACCACACTCGACGGCGGGCTGGAAGTGCGCTCATCTCGACGGATAGCAACAAATCCTATGTATATATATATAAGGCCGGGACCCAAGGGGCAACAGGTAACTGAGAAATTCTCCATGAACTATTTGATCAATCTAGTCATTAACCTAGCCAGATTCAGTATGAATCCCTGGCCGTGGGAAACCAGGGATTTATGTCCTAGACAAGATGCGAGACAAGACTGGTTGCTTACACAAGCACATTCAATACAATCACCCACGGTGTTAAGAATTCACTTAGCATGTCAAGTTAGCCGTCGCAATAGCGTATCAAGGTTATCGTGTCAAGATTACTTGTCAAGATTACTTATCAAGGCAAGGGTGTGTCACGACGGACCACCATCAAGAATTATCATGTCAAATTACTTGTCAAGAGTGCACCACCACAGGTCACTGTCATGTCATGTGTAGCAGGTCAAGTTATCAAGTCAGGAGTGCACCACGGCGGGCCACTATCAAGCACTGTTCAATTATCATTCCAAACATAATAAATAAATTCGGGATTATCAAGTTCATGACAAAAGGCATAAGGATATAAAATGGACGTTAAATATCTAATAAAATATCAATATACAGGGCTATAGAAGATCCAGGGTAAGTAGGGTCAGGTCCTGTTGCGCCTAAGTCAGCCTGCGCTCAGGTCAGGCTACGCTCAGGTCAGCTTACGCTCAGGTCAGGCTACGCTCAGGTCAGCTTACGCTCAGGCAGCATACGCTCAGTCAGCGTACGCTCAGGCAGCGTATGCAAGACATACGCTTCCAAAAGGCAGCGTATAAGGTCCATACGACTCCTTGTCACCCAAGTCAGCGTATGCAAGACATACGCTTCTAAAAGGCAGCGTATGAGGTAGACTACGCTGCGCTAAAGAGCGCGCGCAGCTCAGTGGCGCAAGCTAAAAAGCTCGCGCACTGCTCACTGTCTTCTCCAAAACAGCAAGAACTCCCTGGTTTGAACCTAAAACTTCAAAAGTCCATAACTTGGTCAAAACAAGTCCAAATCCAACTTTTTAAAGGTCAAAATTGGGTAGAATAAAATTCACTACAACATGGAACCATCAAAACTTGAAAACAAAGAAGTTTGATAGATCAAAACCACCAAAATCTGAAAATAATTAATTTCAAGATCTACAAAAATCAAAGCCTCAAAATGGAAAATGACAAGTTCTAATGTGTCTTAAAAACATGAGGAGAAGCTAATAGAACAATAAAAATGGGCTCTCTTGTGGAAGCAAGTTGCACTGGCCTAAGGGGTTTTGGTGTTGTGTAGAGGAAGGAAGAAGAAGATAGAGAAATAAATGAGAGAATAATGAAGAGAGAGAAGGTTGGTGGAGATATTATACGGGTGGGTTGTGTTGTGTTGAGGGTGGAGTATAGGTTAAAGTGTTCCATGCATATTAAACCAAACCAAACCAAACCAAACCAATTCTCCTCCACAAAATAAACCAAGCCAGGTAAAACCCAGTTACGAGAACCAAAATCTGCAAGTCAAGCCAATTACAAGAACATGCCAAAATCCAAGAAAATAAATATAGATCTGAAATACATGCAAGCTTGACAAAATACATATTCAGAATATGGGTATTACAGGTACTCCAATATGGCAAATCCCAGAATATGCTCCTCTTTGTCCAGTTATGATCTCTACCAAATCCATCGCACTTGTACCCAGTTGTAGGATCTTCGATAGCACTAGAAAAATCTCTAACCTTCTCCCATATCGTGGCTCCGTACTACCTTGGCGGTGGATCACCCTTCTCGACAGCGCCGGTACGGAATGCATTCATGTTCCTTCTGAACGGATGATCTTTTGGCAAAAATTGCCGATGACAATCAAAGAAGCACAGTTTTCCTCCGTTTTTCAAGCGGAAAGCCTTAGTACGGTCCATACAATACGGACATGAGAGACGGCCATGATTGCTCCATCGGGATAACATTTCATAGGCCAAAAAGTCGTTGATGGTCCACATAAGGGTTGTCTTCATCTGAAAATTCTGCTTCCTAGTAACATCGTACGTGTTAGCGCCTACTTCCCATAACAGATTCAACTCATCTATCAAAGGCTGTAAGTACACATTAATGTTCCTCTTAGGATTGTTCGGACCAGAAATTATAACGGTTAGAAACATGTAACACCCAGTTTTCCAAATGAGGGTAATTTTAAACTTTTGTAAAAGTTTATTATTTAATAATAGGATTTATGATTTATGGAAATTTTTTAATTAATTTAATACTATTTAAAATTGGTGAATTATAATTTTGATGTGTTAGCTGGTGAACTCTAGAACTGTTGAGCCTAGAGACTAACCATAACCATGGGGACCTAACCATGTGATTAGAATGACTATTTACAACTTTTTAGGCTAAGGGTATTTTGGTCATTTTGTGACTTTTGAATTATTTAGGATTTTGATTAATTGGTAAATTTTAGATTATTTTAATAATATTTAAATTGATGTATTATAATTTTGGTCATTTTTTATATTTTAATATTTTGGGAAAATTTTATATTTTTAATATTATTTTTATTGGATTTGTTTAGTCGGGTTTGAGTTTTGTCTCGTTCCGACTTGTATTGTGACCCAGGTAGCTTAAACTCTAGATAGGACCCAATATTAAGTTAAACATAGCTCACAAGACCCAACATTTAAGTTAGTTAATTAAACTAATTTTTATCATGTTAGAATGGTTAAGTTAGAGACTCAAAACTAGATAATTTTGACCCCAAACTTGAACCTAGTCTAGACTTAACCATATGAGACTAGAGAGGGGCAATTAGGACATTTCTCATTAGCCCTAATGGACTCTTTATGGCAGCCACCTTTAGGGGAGAATGATTCATTTCATTCATTACAATCTTGCCTCTTTTATTTTCCTTTTGTTCTTTTCCAATTTTAGAGAGCCTTCCAATTGATTTGATCTCCAAATCAAATCATTCCTTCACCAAATTAGGACACCCCACTTAGATTCAAATTTGAGGCCATTTAGAGCTCTCTAGAGGATTTTAGATATGTGTCTTGTGTCCTACTTGATAGATCCCAAATTAGGACACCCCATGTGTATGTATGTATGATAATAGTTTAAATAGATATTTAAATTCAGTTTTATAATGGTTAGAGAGTGGATTAATCTTAGTTAGGATGGTTAGAATGAGTTTCATTTGGATACCTATGTTTGTATCCAAGTATCTTGGCCTATATGTGTTCTTTGTCCAAAACAACTCAAATTCGTCATAATATTCATCCACGTTTTTATTTACCAAAGCAACTTAGAAATATCATAACTTTTAGCATAGAACTCTGATTTATATCCCCTTTTTTTAAAAGAACCGTATCGAAGTTAGCTTTCCAAATATATATTTTAATAAGTCAAATTCTTTATGTAACTTTCTGTAGAATTATTTGAGTGTCAGTTGTACGAAAGACGAACGTGTTTCGGTATTTTTGCAATTTTGGGAGCTTCCGGACACGAAAATGTGATTCGTTTGAAGTTTCGGAAAGCTAACACGAAGGGCTACAACATACTTTAATCCTAGAATTTAGTAGAGGCCCAATTGGTACAGTATTGATTTTAAGTAGAAGAGTAAATGTACGATATATGCATTTTGTGTAACCTATGAGCCTATGTAGTATGGATATTAAATAAATATAGAGTATGTAATACATGATATATTAGATGAATGAAATGATATATATGATATATATATCCTCTTTACATTAATGTATATATATATGGTTGAACGCAAGCATATAGGAATGCAATTAATATAATGTATGTAAGCAATGCATAAATGCATGAATGAAAGAATGATATACAATGTATGCATGAAAGTATATACTGAATGCTAGATATGAATGCAAGGTATACATGTAATGATAGATATGAATGCATAATATATAAATAATATAATGCAATATACAATGATAGCATGTATGATAATGTAGAATATATGATGCAAGCATGTATATGTCCACTGTTTCCTTTTTCTTACATTTTCCTTCCCTTTCCTTTCCTTTTCAGTTTTTTTCCCCCTTTTTCCCTCTTCTATTTTTACATGTTGTATACAATGTATATAATGTATAGATGCATGTAAGTATGTAATATGCATGAATGACATGTATGTAATAAAAATAAGTATATGTATGCAACTTAATGATATGTGAATGGATATAATGCCTGAACTGAAATATGCATGCATATGGGATATGAATGAATGTCTATTAGACAAGACATGCAACCCCTTTAACTTGATGTAAAATTTGAACACACTTGTACACTATAACCCTTTCTTGAAAATGTGAATCTAGATAATGCAAACACTTGTATTAACACTGACACATTGGTCTTAATGCTGATTTAGTTTCACATGATGTATCACATGCACACTTGACACTTAACACTATCACACTCTATCTCTTAGCATTTTAATACATGACTTGTTGTATGATATATTGTCTTGTTATAGCCTAATATCTATAGATGCCTTAACCTATTTTGGATGTATATATTTATATGATAAATATATATAGATGGTTGTGAGTGATGGCTTGTTTAGCCTTGTTTTGTTGTGTGCTTGCTAGGATAGACTGGTTAGGCTTAGTGAGACTTGTTGGGATTAGGCTTGACCTAGTTGACCTAGTTTGACTAGTATTGAGGACTAGAGTTGACCAAGGTTGACTTTAGCCTAGATTGACCCCAAACATCATGTAGATGCATTGTAGCAGTCTATTTCCTTATTTTAGACATGTTGTGACTTGTACTATTCTATAGGAGACAGACACCACTCCTCGGACAGTAGATATTCTTCAGATACTCAGGATACAGGCGAGTACATTCTCTGATAGTTCTCTCATTTATTTGTCAATTATTGTACTTCAGTTCTAGTTAGTTGTATGTGATTCTCTGTTACAAACACGTATTGTTATTTCTGAATCCATGTATACGACACACATACTTACTCGTCTTATCTCTATTATTCGAATCACTATACGAATCACTATTCGAACCACCTATTCGTATCTTCATATGCTGGTTGGACTGGTATTCGTCTTATGTGTTGGATTATAGATTTATTTATATTAGATTGGGCGGGGAAATACTTGATTAGACAT
>JANAVB010011796.1:4972257-5022257 GCA_029216955.1 Iris pallida
ATGCATGTGTCCCATTTAGATTCAAATTTGAGGCCATTTGGAGCTCTCTTGAGGATTTTAGATATGTGTCTTGTGTCCTACTTGATAGATCCCAAATTAGGATACCCCATGTGTATGTATGTATGATAATAGTTTAAATAGATATTTAAATTCAGTTTTATAATGGTTAGAGAGTGGATTGATCTTAGTTAGGATGGTTAGAATGAGTTTCATTTGGATACCTATGTTTGTATCCAAGTATCTTGGCCTATATGTGTTCTTTGTCCAAAACAACTCAAATTCGTCATAATATTCATCCACGTTTTTATTTACCAAAGCAACTTAGAAATGTCATAACGTTTAGCTTAGAACTCCAATTTATCTTCCGTTTTTTTAACAGAACCGTGTCGATGTTAAATTTCCAAATATATATTTTAATAAGTCAAATTCTTTGTGTAACTTTCTGTAGAATTATTTGAGTGTCAGCTGTACGAAAGACGAACGTGTTTCGGTATTTTTGCAATTTTGGGAGCTTCCGGACACGAAAATATGATTCGTTTAAAGTTTCGGAAAGCTAACACGAAGGGCTACAACATACTTTAATCCTAGAATTTAGTAGAGGCCCAATTGGTACAGTATTGATTTTAAGTAGAAGAGTAAATGTACGATATATGCATTTTGTATAACCTATGAGCCTATATAGTATGGATATTAAATGAATATAGAGTATGTAATACATGATATGTTAGATGAATGAAATGATATATATATGATATATATATCCTCTTTACATTAATGTATATATATATGGTTGAACGCAAGCATGTAGGAATGTAATTAATATAATGTATGTAAGCAGTGCATAAATGCATGAATGAAAGAATGATATACAATGTATGCATGAAAGTATATAATGAATGCTAGAAATGAATGCAAGGTATACATGTAATGATAGATATGAATGCATAATATATAAATAATATAATGCAATATACAATGATAGCATGTATGGTAATGTAGAATATATGATGCAAGCATGTATATGTCCACTGTTTTCCCTTTTTCTTACATTTTCCTTTCCTTCCCTTTCCTTTTCAGTTTTTTTCCCCTTTTTTCCTCTTCTATTTTTACATGTTGTATACAATGTATATAATGTATAGATGCATGTAAGTATGTAATATGCATGAATGATATGTATGTAATAAAAATAAGTATATGTATGCAACTTAATGATATGTGAATGGATATAATGTCTGAACTGAAATATGCATGCATATGGGATATGAATGAATGTATATTAGACAAGCCATGCAACCCCTTTAACTTGATGTAAAATCTGAACACACTTGTACACTATAACCCTTTCTTGAAAATGTGAATCTAGATAATGCAAACACTTGTATTAACACTTACACATTGGTCTTAATGCTGATTTAGTTTCACATGATGTATCACATGCACACTTGACACTTAACACTATCACACTCTATCTCTTAGCATTTTAATACATGACTTGTTGTATGATATATTGTCTTGTTATAGCCTAATATCTATAGATGCCTTAACCTACTTTGGATGTATATATATATGATAAATATATATAGATGGTTGTGAGTGATGGCTTGTTTAGCCTTGTGTTGTTGTGTGCTTGCTAGGATAGACTGGTTAGGCTTAGTGAGACTTGTTGGGATTAGGCTTGACCTAGTTGACCTAGTTTGACTAGTATTGAGGACTAGAGTTGACCAAGGTTGACTTTAGCCTAGATTGACCCCAAACATCATGTAGATGCATTGTAGCAGTCTATTTCCTTATTTTAGACATGTTGTGACTTGTACTGTTCTATAGGAGACAGACACCACTCCTCGGACAGTAGATATTCTTCAGATACTCAGGATACAGGCGAGTACATTCTCTGATAGTTCTCTCATTTATTTCTCAATTACTGTACTTCAGTTCTAGTTAGTTGTATGTGATTCTCTGTTACAAACACGTATTGTTATTTCTGAATCCATGTATACGACACACATACTTACTCGTCTTACCTCTATTATTCGAATCGCCATACGAATCACTATTCGAACCACCTATTCGTATCTTCATATGCTGGTTGGACTGGTATTCGTCTAATGTGTTGGATTATGGATTCATTTGTATTAGAATAGGCGGGGAAATACTTGATTAGACATGTGAACATTCTTACTATTTGAACCACCCCCTGTGAATGATATTCGAACGATAGCCATCTCTCACCTGATCAGTGCGTGATGTGCCGAATTTATCCATAGCCGTTTACATGTCTATCTAAGTATTTTAAAACACACTTGGAGAATTTATTCGAATCATTGTTTGATTATTATTCGAATCACTATTCGTATCACCTTATTCGTATCACCTTATTCGAATCACCTTATAAGAACAATGATTAGAATCACATTCGACTCATCTTATATTAGACTCACATTGGGATTACACTCGACTTATATTGTACCATATGGACTCATCATGTTGCTCTAGTTCAGCTAGATTTTATTTTACAGTCTTTATTGCTATGATTTCTTTTATTGATTAGTTACTTACTTTCCTTGTACTTTATCTGTCTCTCTATACCATCACCTGAATATAAACTGCCATATTCATCAATACAACTGTCTATAACTGCTTTATAGTTCTCTGTCATTTACTTTGGTTTTCTAGATGAGATGTGCTCGTTCTTGTCCTGACTGGACATGTTGATAAATTTTACAGATAGCCTGGAGGTTGCCTGCTAGCCTAGAAGAGACACATGTAGAGATTGTATAGATAGTCATTTCAGTTGTCTTGAGTTGTATTCACTTTATGGATTACTGTATTTGAGCTTTGAGATGTATTTCTGGGTTTGTGTATCTTAGACACTTAGACTTCTATCTGCTGTATCTCTTTTGGATTTTATGTTTTATCTATCTTTATCATGCTCTACCTTAGATGTGATTGAGACTGCATCTGCTATGTCACCTCCATTCGGAGAGTATATACTGTACAGGTACCTTTATATTGTTAGATGTTTGACCTAGGACAGCGTTCTACCGTCGACACTGCGGCGTAGGCTGGACGTACCCACGTCTCGTGCCCTAACTCTAGGGTGCGGGTCGTGACAAAACATGTACTGAGTCTTCATGCACATCCAAGGCGGTAGATTATACGGAGTGACAATCATAGGCCATTGCGATAAGAATTGATTTTCTCGTATCCCATCCAGAGCGATCTCACCAGAGCACATCTGCGTCCTTGTCGTCTTTGTAGTACAGCATGCACCCATTGCGATAAGAATTGATTTTCTCGTATCCCATCCAGAGCGATCTCACCATCCTCTTAGACCGATAGAAGTCTTTAGGTAACTTAGCACCCGTCGACAAGATCTCTATAATCAACTCCAACAATCGGTTGTAGCATTCTTGCCACATGTTAAAATCTGACTTAATGCTCAACAGTCTTGTAACCACCTCCAACGGTGAATGATCCTCACAACCAGGATACAATAGAGTCCTTACATTCTCCAGCAACTCCATGAACTTTGCAGCATCGACATTCGGTGCCTCCTCAGCTGCATCACGAACGAAACTAGGCCCCGCAGCGTCGAAAACCATGTTCACGCACCCATCGTCGTATGCATGATTATCTGAAACAAAATTAGGTCCCGCATGCATATACGGCTCAACATAAGGCTCTGGCTCTGATGCTAAAGACACAAGTTCTCCGTGTGCGGTCTACTGATAGTAATTAGGCGTGAAACCCCTCGAGTACAAATGATATGTTACTTCCACTTCTGGATAATATTTCACGTTATGACATTTCACACACGAATACTTAATTTTGGTGTCGTCCATGTACTGAGGGAATACCTTAGCAAACTGCAGGAACCGCTCTACTCCCGCTATGTATTCATCCCGCACACCACACATATCATCAGGATGACGATTGTACATCCATGAACGATTCCACAAGTAGTAATTCATATCCATTTGGAAATAATTCAGCAAAGATGGACACACATTATCCAATAGGCACAAATTCGTATATTATGTCTTATTATGGGACACACATTATCCAATACACACTGATTTAGGATGACCCCTGCCTGCCTACTGGCTCTTGTACACACTCATCTCACTCTTCATAGCTGCTTCCTTTAGAAAACAGGGACAGACACTATTTCCTGTACACAACTATACACCCACACCAATTTAAGCTCTTTCTTCATACACACAGATAATTAACATACACACACATATATACCTTACTCCCCCCTAATCTTACCACTAGTCCTTGCCTAAGAGCAGTGAGCATTGGCCTTCTCTTGCCTGCAGGGCTTCCCTGGTATCCCCCAACCTGTTGTATTGCATAAAAGGCATGGCAGACCCTACTACTGCTGCTCTCTTCTATATTCTTATTACACTAGCACCATTCTCACATTCTAAACAGAGTGCACTAACCAAATCCCTTCATCCATTGCCTATCATGAACCATCCATTCCCATTCACTATACTCCACTATATATATATATATATATATATATATATATATATATATATATATATATATATATATATATATATATATATATATATATATATATATATATATATATATATATACTTAGAACTTATGTATCTATCCAATTTTACATGCACATCTTGCACCATGACACCCTTACTGATACCATCACTGTAGCTAACTGATACTAACACTACACTCTCTAATTTTTCTCATCCACTCCCAAGCCAAATGGCCAAGTGGTCGTAGCCAACCCTTCTCCTTATGACTAATTCCCTGCTCCTACTACTACAGGTTCTTCACTGACACTCTCATATGTTCACTCACTCACACAAGCATCCTTTCTATCACTCAAGCCCAGAATTACCAACTTCCTCTAACCTTATTCCTAAATTTCCTCTTTATCTCTCCAACACTCACACACGCATGAAAGGAGAAAGATCTGTCAAAGAGACAGTACATGGTTATTAAGTAGATCAGGAATGAGATCAATGCAAGAAGTGGCTTCATACCAAGTACCCATGGTCTGCACAAAGTCTGGATAGTACAAGGTCAGGCCCCTAGGTACATTATCCCTCACCAAAACCATCCAAATCTCATACTGAACTGTAAGGAGTAATCAGTACATGCTCTTGGTAGTTAAGACACTTAAATAAACTCAAGCCCCCAAATCTCATCACTAAACCTAATCCCCAAGAGGACTGATACTAGGCAGTGCTAAATCAAGATGGATAAACCCATTACATATATAGGTTAATACCTATTCCTAAGGCAAGGCAAGACAATTTTAGGATAAACCCATTACATATATAGGTTAATACCCATTACATATATAGGATAAATCCATTACATATATAGGTTAATACCCATTACATATATAGGTTAATACCTTAAATAAACTCAAGACCCCAAATCTCATCACTAAACCTAATCGTGTGTCTCTGTGTGTGTGTGTGTGTGTGTGTGTGTGTGTGTGTGTGTGTGTGTGTGTGTGTGTGTGTGTGTGTGTGTATGTGTGTGTGTGTCCGTGTGTGTGTGTGTGTGTGTCTCTGTGTGTGGGGGGGGAGAGAAGGAGGAGGAGGAGTTAGGTTAGTGTTTACCGGAGAGGAGGAGTAGCTCGGATTGGGGGAGGAGGAGCTCGAGGAGGAGGAGCTCGACGGGGGAGGTAGGGGTCGCCGGGGGGGAGTGTCACGACCCGCACCCTTATGAGGGGCACGAGCACGTGGGTACATCCAGCCTACGCCACAGTATCGACGGTAGAACGCTGTATATAACGCCTGTAAATACTACGACTAACAGTATAAAGGTACATGTACAGTATATACTCTCCGAATGGAGGTGACATATCAATACAGTCTCAATCACAGAATAAAACTAAGGTAGATAGCTCAGAAAGAGAACATATGATAGATGAAAGAGTAAATAATTCCAGAGTCCAATACAAGCCCAGATATATACAACATCACAGGGTCTCAAAATATAATGTAGAAGCTACAGTCTGATAAAGCTAGCTGGATCGCAGTCCAGTCAAACCTAGCTAATTTACACTACTCTGGAAGTACAAAATCTAGTGGCTCTACTATAAGGCCACGATCCAAGGCTACTCCATCTGACTCGAGCCCATAATAGGTCGAGCAGTCCGACTCAAAATCATCTGTAATATATCATAACGGTATCCTGTCAGGAAAATGAGCAAGTACAAGCACTAACAGCAGTTCCATGTGAATTGACAAATTCTATAAGAGACAGTATAATGAACTACGAGACAAAGATATATAAAAACTTGGGAACCGTTCGGAAGCCGAGTTACAACCCTTAAACCAAACAAGGACCGGGGTTGTAACTCTTCTCCTGAGCAGAACTTAGTCTCCAATCAAGGTACAATGTAAAGGCATGTAGAGCATGTGAGTAACTGTATATCATGGCGTGGTGAGGAAAATACTGAATGTAGAACAGAGCAGGATATACGATAAGATAAAGTAAATATAAAATGTGACTGGAATTATTAGAGCGATATGTGATCGGCCTGGGATAAGTGACAGGACAGGCTATCCACTTGGCCCGGCAATCCGCGATGACCTCAACGGAAAGTCATGCCGGCCAACCTGGATAACGAGCACAAGGCAAAAGGATCTCGCTACACCCTTCGTGAGGGAAGAGTGGCACGAGCACATGAATAGTGACAGGGTGGCTTGGATCAAATAGCCCCTAATAATTCCCCATCCCCGAATAGTACAATAGATCTGGACATGACACGTCATGGCACGTGATTTCGTAAGAGGGTAGCAAATCCCCTTAGAAATCGATGTCTATACAAGTACAGGGAACAAGACAGGAAGTATACCAATATACCCAGAAATCTAGGAACAACATCTCATGTCATGATCCGACGTGTACTAGTCCGTGAACTATCGTGACTGAGAATCAAGTAAGACACTACGACTGAATCAGATATAACAGATATCAAGACAATGAAAACTATCAGTGAATGTACTCGCCTGCTGTCCTGAGCTGTAGGGTATACCAATGCTCAGAGCGGTAATCAGAAACCTAAATATGAGATACTGTATGTTAATTTAGGTTTAAACAAGTTTAAGAATGATTCACAATGAATGATATGCAATCTTGGTCGAACTAGGTCTCACTGAGTCACACTAAGTCTTGTCAAGTCAAATCTAGGTCAAATCAAGTTATATCAAGTCAATCTAAGTCAGACCAAGTCAACCCTAGGTCATACCAGTCATCACAGGTCAAAACAATTCGAAGAAAGTCAAACGGGGTCAAGAGTTGGCCTACAGTTGACTTTTGGTCAACTGGTCAACCCTGGTCAACTCTGGTCAACTCTAGGTCAACCCTAGGTCAAACTGGTCAAATGTTGACCAACAGTTGACTTTTGGTCAATTGGTCAACTCTGGTTTGGATTTGGTCAAATCTAGATAAAGTGTTGACTCACGGTTGACTTTTGGGTAAAAAGTCAACTCTGGGTCAACCGAGCCAAAATTGGTTCAAATATGACATTTATAGGGTGTACCCAACAAGCCACCCAAGTTTCAAGTCAATCCGAATACCCGAACTCCGTATCTCGAAATTACCCGATTACCTCTTAACATTTACCCTTAAACCGTTCTAACTTGACGCCAAGTGGCCTTCCCTTAGGAATTCCACTCCGTGCTTCCTACGGTAGTAGGGTACTAGCCTATACAACCATTACCTACCAAGTTTTCTAGGGTAAGTGGACATCCAGTTCATCTTACGGTCCGAATCGCCCGTTTACCCGTTATCTTGAATATTTCAAGATACGGAATGGTGCGGCGCGATACCATCTCCCCAAGCCCACACGCAACCCCGATTCCAACTTCGAAGCCTACCCACAAAGTCTAAATCACATTATCTAAGTCCCCGCCAAGTTTCAACGCGTTCCGAATCACGGAACTCAATTTTCCCCTATCACCAAATCCTAACTTAACCTTTCACCCTCTCATTCACTCATTCAACTCTCACTTTTCACACCCTCTTGGGACAATCTTTGGGAGTTTATTTAGTGGGCTAATTAGGGTTATATAGGGCTATATATATAGGTATACATATGTATATATATGGGTATATATATAGGGGTATCTATAGGTTGATTTGGGGGTCAAAAAAGGGAGGAAATGTGCCTAGGCTGCTGCTACTGTTGCTGCCTACTGCTGTTACTGCTGCTGCAGTTTGCTGCTGCTGTGGGGGGGGCAGCAGCTCCCTAAGCCCCCCCCCCCTGCTTCCTTGGTTGCTCCCCCTTTCCTCTTCACAAATCCCTCCATCCTCCCACTCTAATTTACTCTAAAAACCTCTCTAATTTCCCTCTCGATCTCCTCTAATTCTCTTCTAATTCCTCTCTATCACTCTCACATATATATCTATATCACTCACATACATTTCCTCATTCCCTTCCCTCTCTACACATACAAATACACACACGTATATACACATGACCACACACACATATATATATATATATATATATATATATATATATATATATATATATATATATATATATATATATATATATACATATCTATATATATATATATATATTTTTTCATATCTATATATATATAAATGTATGTATGTATATATATATATATATATATATATATATATATATATATATATATATATATATATATATATATATATATATATAGACACACACACACAAATACACACACACACTTATAATATATATATATATATAATAAAATATATATATATATATATATATATATATATATATATATATATATATATATATATATATATATACCACTCTAAAAAGAATAAAACTATAATTAATCCTTAAACTAGAATTTGCGGAATCCTACAAAATCTAGGGTCAACTTGTAGAGAATGGTCCCCTCTCTAATTTATGTGAAGGAATAATGCAAAATGAGAAATAAATGAGAGATTAGAGATTGTACCTAAAGTAGATTTGAAGGAAGAAGAAGAAGTTGGAAGAAAGAAATGAAGGGAGAGAGTTTTAACTTGGTGGTGAAGTAAAAAAAAAGTGGAGGGGGGTGCTATAGGTTGCCGGCCATGGTGGTCAATGGTAGGGGCACTTGTAATTACAAGTTTGCCCCTCCCTAGCTTCTAGGCTAAGTTAAGACCCAAAATTGGTTTTGGAAATTGCTAAAATTAAATAAAAATCATAATTAAGCTTAATTACTCATGGGGGACTAGTCCAAACTCCTAAACCTAAAAGTTTAGTGTGGTGGGCCGTGGTTAAATAACATGCTAATTACGACTCAAGTCGAAATTTCCCGGAGTCCCGAATTAACTCGGAATGCGATGAAATTCGAACCCGACTCCTATAATAATTAAATATTAATATTCATGAAATAAAATTTCTAAAAATATTATAAAATGGAAAATTATCATTTTACCCCTAACTTGGAAAAGTGAGGGTGATAAGTCTATCCACCTTAAAAAAAATTCGTCCTCGAAATTGAAGACAACAAGTACAGGAAATCACAAACAGAAATAAAGGAAATAGATTTATACCTCAGGGCACAAAAAGATAAGGGAAACGCTCCCGCATGTCGTCCTCCCTCTCCCAGGTAGACTCACCTGGAGAGTGATGTCTCCACGCAACCCGAACCAAGGGTATGACCTGGTTCCGGAGCACCTTCTCCCTGTGATCCAGAATCTCCACCGGCTGTTCTGGATAGCTGAGAGTAGGTCCCACCTGTATCGCTGAATGGTCTAATACATGGCTAGGATTTGCCACGTACCGCCTCAGCTGAGATACATGAAACACGTTGTGCACTCCCTCGAGCCTGGTAGGCAAGTCCAGTCGGTAGGCTACTGCACCGATCCTCTCTAAGATGGTGAAAGGTTCGATGTAGCGAGGACTGAGCTTCCCACCGCCGCCAAAGCGAATAGTGCCACGTGTCGAGGATATCCTCAGAAATACCATGTCACCAACCTAGACACAAGACAAAAACTCAACACACAACTAACAACAATCATAACAAACACGACAAGAACTGAAACTAACCTCGAACTCTAACGGTCTCCGGTGACTATCGGCCCAATGCCGCTGCCTATTCTGAGCCACCCGAAGTCTGTCTCTAATCATCCAGACCTTCTCGGCCGCATCCACAACCATCTCCGGCCCAAGAAGCGCCCGCTCGCCGACATCGTCCCAAGACAAAGGAGTACGACATCTCCGTCCATATAGAGCCTCAAATGGTGATATCTCTATACTGGCCTGGTAGCTGTTGTTGTAAGCAAACTCTACCAGGTGAAGATGGTCATCCCAAGAACCCCCGAGATCTAGCACACATGTGCGAAGCATATCCTCCAAAGTCTGGATGGTCCTCTCCGACTGCCCGTCTGTCTGAGGATGATAAGTAGTACTAAACTTGAGTGAGGTGCCCAAGCTAGCCTGCAAACTCCTCCAGAAGTGGGAAGTGAATCGGCTATCCCGATCTGAAACTATGCTCACCGGAACTCCGTACAATCTCACGATCTGACGAACATACAGCTCAGCCAGCCTCTCCGTAGACAAACCCACCTTGAAAGGCAAAAAGTGGGCCGATTTGGTCAATCTATCAACTATGACCCAAACCGCGTCCTTCCTTCCTGGCGATCGTGGAAGTCCAGATACAAAGTCTATGGTGATGTGCTCCCACTTCCACTCGGGAATGGGTAGCGGCTGTTACAATCCACCTGGTCTCTGCCTCTCGGCCTTCACCTGCTGACACACAAGGCAACGAGATACAAACTGAGCTACCTCGCGCTTCATGCCATACCACCATACGTGCTCTCTCAGGTCCCTATACATCTTGTTGGCTCCAGGATGCATAGAATACTGAGAGCGATGCGCCTCCTGAAGAACCTCCTCCCGAAGCTCTCCACGCGGAACGCACAGCCTAGTACCGTGCCGCAATAACCCGTCTTCGGCTACAGAGAAATCGTCAAGCAAGCCCGTCCTCACCTGCTCCCTAATGCTCCTCAGGGCAACATCATCATACTGTGCTGACCTGACTCTATCCATCAGCTCAGACTGAATCTGTAAATCCCACATCTGGATCTCCATGCCCGAAATGATGACCTTGATACCCAAACTATCCAGGTCGGCTAACAAATGATGATCTGTCATCAAGAACATAGCAACTGGATACATGTTCAAGGCATCTGCAACTACGTTGGCCTTCTCCGGATGGTACTGCAAGGATATATCGAAGTCCTTCATCAGCTCTAACCACCGCCTTTGCCGCATGTTCAACTCCTTCTGAGTGAACACGTACTTCAAGCTCTTGTGATCTGTGAAGATCTCAACTCGCTCTCCGTACAGGTAATGCTTCCATAACTTCAAAGCAAAAATAACCGCGGCCAACTCCAGATCATGAGTAGGATAGTTCTTCTCATGAGGACGCAACTGCCTAGATGCATAGGCAATCACCTTCCCGTGCTGCTGAAGAACATACCCTAAACCCTTCCCCGAAGCATCACTGAAGATCGAGAACCCTCCTGACCCAGATGGCAAAGTCAGGATCGGAGCTGAAGTCAACCACCTCTTCAGCTCATCGAATGCAGCCTGACACTCAACAGTCCAGACGAACTCCATGTCCTTTCTGGTGAGTCTAGTCATCGGCTCTGCAATCCGCGAGAAGTCCTGGACGAACTTCCAGTAATAGCCAGCCAAACCCAGAAAGCTCCGAACCTCGGCAACTGAACTGGGCGTAGACCAAGACTACACTGCCAAAATCTTCCTCTGGTCCACTGAAATCCTGTGCTCGGTCACAACATGACCTAAGAACTCCACCTGGTCTAAGAAGAACTCACACTTTGAAAGCTTCCCGTAGAGTTGCTCCCTCCTCAGAGTCTCTAACACAACTCTCAAGTGCTCCTCATGCTCCTCCTGTGTCTTCGAATAGATCAAGATATCGTCTATGAAGACCACCACGAACTTGTCAAGGTACTGATGGAATACCTTGTTCATCAAGTTCATGAACACCGCGGGAGCATTGGTCAACCTAAATGGCATCACTGTAAACTCGTACTGGCCGTACCGAGTCCGAAATGTCGTCTTGGGAATATCATCCCGCCACACCTTCAGCTGGTGATACCCGGACCTCAAGTCTATCTTCGAAAAGACCTTTGCCCCACTCAGCTGATCGAACAAGTCGTCGATCCTCGGCAAAGGGTACATATTCTTGATAGTGAGGTTGTTGAGCGCCCGGTAATCAATGCACATACGGGACGTACCGTCCTTCTTCGGCACAAAAAGGACTGGCGCTCCCCATGACGAAGAACTGGATCTGATGAACCCCTTGTCCTGCAGCCCGTCGACTTGCTTCTTCAGCTCTATCAACTCGCTATTGTTCACCCTATAAATATGCTGTGATATAGGCTCGGCACCCGGCACCAAGTCTATAGAGAACTCAATGTCCCTGTCTGGCGGCATTCCCGGCAACTCCTCGGGAAAGACATCCGAGAACTCAGCTATCAACGGATGTAGCAAATCCTGCCCCGCCAACAAAGCTCCACAGAATCCAGTATCCGGCTCCACTGCTCCTCGAGCAAACTCGATCTCTGGCTCTCCCGGCATCCTAAAAAGAACTCTGCCTCCTCTGCAATCAATGCTAGCATGGTGCATGCTCAACCAATCCATACCAAGTACCATATCGTACCTCGGTAGGGACATTACGAGCAGACACGCACTCAAGTTTCGGCCTCTCAGAGTGACTCTTTGCCCCTTACAAATATTATTAACCAGGATAATGTCTCTCCCGGTCATAATCTTGCAAGTCCTACCCATATATTCAGCAATAATATTGTGTCTCAAAGCAAAAGAAACAGACACAAAACTATGGGTCGCCCCAGAATCAAACAAGGCAAAAGCAGGGAAAGAATCTAGGAGGACATTACCTGCTACAACATCTCCCACGGGTTCTGCCTCCTCCTCTGCTGCCAAAGCGAACACCCTGCCCGCGGGTGCTCCCTTCTGGTGCTGAACAAAGCGCTGCTGCTGGGTCTGAAGTGGAGGACCCCTCTGCTGAACTGCTGGTCCTCTAGCCGGCTGCGCTCTGTCCTGGCCTCCTTGGACTCCGCGAAAACGGTAATCCCTCAGCTGGTGATCGGGCACCCCACAGTAAAGACAGACGCCCAACCTCTTCCTGCAAGCCTCCATGGTGTGCCCCAGCTTCTCGCGAAAGCCGCACGGAGTAGCCGGTCTCTGGCCCTGACCCTGATGCTGCTGGGCACGCGCCGGTGCCTGCTGAATCTGCAACAGAGGCTGCTGCTGAAACGGCCTCTGCTGATGCTGAATATGGGGGCGCTTGGCCGGTCCCACACTGGAACTCGCCCCCATAGTATCTTCGCTCCTCTTCAGCTTGAGGCCGAAGTCCTTCTCTGCAATCTACGCGTCCATTAATATCTGATCGAACGTCACGTCACGGCGACCCAAGGTGCGGGTGCGCACTGCATGAATAAGTCCCCTGCGGAACTTACGAGCCTTCTGCCCCTCATCCTGGATCATATCGGGAGCAAACCTGCTAAGGTGGAAGAACTCAGCTGCATACTCGTCCACCGACGAGTTCTCCTGCACTAGACCCACGAACTGGCCCTCCAATGCTGTAAGAGCCACGTCCGGGAAGAACTTCTCCTTGAAGAGCCTCTGGAAGTTCTCCCATGTCAGCCCTCTCACCGACGTACGAGGATCCGTGCGGTACCATTTCAGCACAATGTCGAAGAATCGGCTGGCTGCGGCCGAAACCCAAAGTGCTCTAGGAAGCTCTGCCAGCTCCATGCTCCGCTGTACATCCTCTAGCTAGTCGTTTGCATAAAGGATGCCCTCTGTGCCTGTGAAGTCCCTGGAGCTCATCTTCCTAAAGTCTAATACTGTCCCCGGCCTGGACTGCTGCTGGTACGGCTGCTGGCCAGTAGGGCCCTGCACCGTACCCGGTGCCACTCTCTCCACTGCTGCCAGTGCAAGCTGATGCAAGTTCTCCATACTCTGCCTCAGCATCTCAATCTGACGGTGTGACGCCTCCGACTGGCGCTGCGATGCCTCTGCCTGGGCCCGCTGTGTCTCCATCATCTGCTGAAAGAGAAGGAACATATAATGTGTAACCGTCGGTATCGGTGGTGGTGGCGGCAGCATCTCCGGAACGACGACCGAAACCCTCTGGGGTGGAGGTAGTAGACCTCCCTGTGAAACTGCCGGGGTCTCCGGGATAGTGGAATCACTCGGGGCAGTCTCGTGAACCTCCTCCTCAGCCTGATCAGATCTCTCGGGCAAGCTACTCGATCGAGAGGCCTGCGGGTACGTCTTCGTCATCCTGGAGATAAATTGAAACAAAGAGATCAATATGGCACATGAGTAGATTTATCAAAGAAGGACAGTTAATTTAATACAAGGGAATAATCATGATAATCAAAAGATTTGAAATTTCCTAGAATGTGATTGAGTAACTCCTATCATACCCTAGATCATACGTCCTAGTCGCAGGCTCGTAATTAGTACTCTAAGTCGAGCACCATTACGAGATCGCACTAATTGTGACACGAGACCTGCGTGGGCTACCACAAAAATGTGTCACGACCCGTACCCTTATGAGGAGAACGAGCACGTGGGTACGTCCAGCCTACGCCGCAGTATCGGCGGTAGAACGCTGTATATAACGCCTGTAAATACTACGACTAACAGTATAAAGGTACCTGTACAGTATATACTCTCCGAATGGAGGTGACATATCAATACAGTCTCAATCACAGAATAAAACTAAGGTAGATAGCTCAGAAAGAGAACATATGATAGATGAAAGAGTAAATAAGTCCAGAGTCCAATACAAGCCCAGATATATACAACATCACAGGGTCTCAAAATATAATGTAGAAGCTATAGTCTGATAAAGCTAGCTGGATCACAGTCCAGTCAAACCTAGCCTACACTACCCTGGAAGTACAAAATCTAGTGGCTCTACTATAAGGCCACGATCCAAGGCTACTCCATCTGACTCGAGCCCATAATAGGTCGAGCAGTCCTACTCAGAATCATCTGTAATATATCATAACGGTATTATGTCAGGAAAATGAGCAAGTACAAGCACTAACAGCAGTTCCATGTGAATTGACAAATTTTATAAGAGACAGTATAATGAACTACGAGACAAAGATATATGAAAACTTGGGAACCGTTCGGAAGCCGAGTTACAACCCTTAAACCAAACAAGGATCGGGGTTGTAACTCTTCTCCTGAGCAGAACTTAGTCTCCAATCAAGGTACAATGTAAAGGCATGTAGAGCATGTAAGTAACTGTATATCATGGCATGGTGAGGAAAATACTGAATGTAGAACAGAGCAGGATATACGATAAGATAAAGTAAATATAAAATGTGACTTGAATTATTAGAGCGATATGTGATCGGCTTGGGATAAGTGACAGGACAGGCTATCCAATTGGCCCGGCAATCCGCGGTGACCTCAACGGAAAGTCATGCCGGCCAACCTTGATAACGAGCACAAGGCAAAAGGATCTCGCTACACCCTTCGTGAGGGAAGAGTGGCGCGAGCACATGAATAGTGACAGGGTGGCTTGGATCACATAGCCCCTAATAATTTCCCATCCCCGAATAGTATAATGGATTTGGACATGACACGTCATGGCACGTGATTTCGTAAGAGGATAGCAAATCCTCTTAGAAATCGGTGTCTATACAAGTATAGGGAACAAGACAGAAAGTGTACCAATATATCCAGAAATCTAGGAACAACATCTCATGTCATGATCCAACGTGTACTAGTCCGTGAACTATCGTGACTGAGAATCAAATAAGACACTACGACTGAATCGGATATAGCAGATATCAAGACAATAAAAACTATCAGTGAATGTACTCGCCTGCTGTCCTGAGCTGTAGGGTATATCAATGCTCAGAGCGGTAATCAGAAACCTAAATATGAGATACTGTATGTTAATTTAGGTTTAAACAAGTTTAAGAATGATTCACAATGAATGATATGCAATCTAGGTCGAACTAGGTCTCACTGAGTCATACTAAGTCCTGTCAAGTCAAATCTAGGTCAAATCAAGTTATATCAAGTCAATCTAAGTCAGACCAAGTCAACCTTAGGTCATACCAGTCATCACAGGTCAAAACAATTCGAAGAAAGTCAAACGGGGTCAAGAGTTGGCCTACAGTTGACTTTTGGTCAACTGGTCAACCCTGATCAACTCTGGTCAACTCTAGGTCAACCCTAGGTCAAACTGGTCAAATGTTGACCAATAGTTGACTTTTGGTCAACAGGTCAACTCTGGTTTGGATTTGGTCAAATCTAGACAAAGTGTTGACTCACGGTTGACTTTTGGGTAAGGGTCAACCGAGCCAAAATCGGTTCAAATATGACATTTATAGGGTGTACCCAACAAGCCACCCAAGTTTCAAGTCAATCCGAATACCCGAACTCCGTATCTCGAAATTACCCGATTACCCCTTAACATTTACCCTTAAACCGTTCTAACTTGAGGCCAAGTAGCCTTCCCTTAGGAATTTTACTCTGTGCTTCCTAGGGTAGTAGGGTACTAGCCTATACAACCACTACCTACAAAGTTTTCTAGGGTAAGTGGACATCCAGTCCATCTTACGGTCCGAATCGCCCGTTTACCCGTTATCTTGAATATTTCAAGATACGGAATGGTGCGGCGCGATACCATCTCCCCAAGCCCATACGCAACCCCGATTCCAACTCCGAAGCCTACCCACAAAGTTTAAATCACATTATCTAAGTCCCCGCCAAGTTTCAACGGGTTCCGAATCACGGAACTCAATTTCCCCCTATCACCAAATCTTAACTTAACCTTTCACCCTCTCATTCACTCATTCAACTCTCACTTTTCACACCCTCTTGGGACAATCTTTGGGGGGTTATTTAGTGGGCTAATTAGGGTTATATAGGGCTATATTTATAGGTATACATATGTATATATATGGGTATATATATAGGGGTATCTATAGGTTGATTTGGGAGTCAAAAAAGGGGGAAAATGTGCCTAGGCTGCTGCTACTGTTGCTGCCTACTGCTGTTACTGCTGCTGCAGTTTGCTGCTGCTGTGGGGGGGCAGCAGCTCCCTAAGCCCCCCCCCCCCCCCCCCCCCCTTGCTGCCTTGGTTGTTCCCCCTTTCCCCTTCACAAATCCCTCCATCCTCCCACTCTAATTTACTCTAAAAACCTCTCTAATTTCCTTCTCGATCTCCTCTAATTCCTCTCTATCACTCTCACATATATATATATATATATATATATATATATATATATATATATATATATATATATATATCACTCACATACGTTTCTTCATTCCCTTCCCTCTCTACACATACAAATACACACACATATATACACATGACCACACACACACACATATATATATATATATATATATATATATATATATATATATATATCTATACATATCTATATATATATAAATGTATATATATATATAGACACACACACACTTATATATATCTATATATATATGGACACTCACACACACACACACACACACTCTCACATGGACACACTCTCAAGACACAACTATCACTCTCCTCTACACACACACAAATACACACACACAAATACACACACATAAATACACATGTATATATATATATATATATATATATATATATATATATATATATATATATATATATATATATATATATATACCACTCTAAAAAGAATAAAACCATAATTAATCCTTAAACTAGAATTTGAGGAAACCTACAAAATCTAGGATCAACTTGTAGAGAATGGTCCCCTCTCTAATTTATGTGAAGGAATAATGCAAAATGAGAAATAAATGAGAGATTAGAGATTGTACCTAAAGTAGATTTGAAGGAAGAAGAAGAAGTTGGAAGAAAGAAATGAAGGGGGAGAGTTTTAACTTGGTGGTGAAGTAAAAAAAAGTATAGGGGGGTGCTATAGGTGGCCGGCCATGGTGGTCAATGGTAGGGGCACTTGTAATTACAAGTTTGCCCCTCCCTAGCTTCTAGGCTAAGTTAAGACCCAAAATTGGTTTTGGAAATTGCTAAAATTAAATAAAAATTATAATTAAGCTTAATTACTCATGGGAAACTAGTCCAAACTCCTAAACCTAAAAGTTTAGTGTGGTGGGCCGTGGTTAAATAACATGCTAATTACGACTCAAGTCGAAATTCCCCGGAGTCCCGAATTAACTCGGAATGCGATAAAATTCGAACCCGACTCCTATAATAATTAAATATTAATATTCATGAAATAAAATTTCCAAAAATATTATAAAATGAAAAATTACCATTTTACCCCTAACTTGGAAAAGTGAGGGTGACAGGGAGGGAGTCGCAGGGGGGAGGGAGTCGCCGAGGGGGGGGGAGGGATGCGCCGAGAGCTCGATTACAAAATTTTTGAGTTTTCGAGTGAGGGGAAAAAAGAAAACAGGACTGTGCCCTAAGTAAAAAAGTTAGCGACGTCAACAGTCGACGTCGCTAACCGTCGCAACCATTTTAATATAGGCGACATATTTTAATAATATGTCGCTGAACGTTGCTATTCCGCGACGTAATGTATCTAGTGTCGCTGAACGTCGCTATTCAGCGACGTTTTGCGATGTCAATAGAAGGCAGTCGCTATATTATATATTTAGCGACGGTATTTTGTTCCGTCGCTAAACAACGTCGCTAATATAGCATATTTTAGTAGTGATTTGAGTTGTGACAAATGTATAGATGTTGTTGATATTACCTGCAACTAGAAACAGCTTACTGTCGCCGTCTCACAACGGTACAGGCTGGACATGATCCGATTTGACCCAACAATTTAGGATCGGGTCGTGACAGAAGGCAAGTACTTACTCTTGACTCTGCTTCACAATATTGCATTCCTTTTCACACTGTTTTCGTACCATGTGTCTTCATTGTGTCGTACATGTTTACCAAGCTGTGTCGGGATGGATAAAACTAATGTGGCATCTAGTTTACCTAAATAATGACTGCTAGCCGTTGTGAGATGTGCCTTATGTTCAAACACTTGATTGATTGATAGCCATCATTTATGATGTACCTTATTCATGCTTAGCCCATATATGTTCAATTAGTGTTCTAGTTTCACTTGCTACACATAGATACATATTATATAACCAGGTATTTACTGTCTTTTATGTACTCATTTTCAGTTTATTATTTATTTATAGTTACTGTATCATATTGTTTAGTGGTGTTTGAGATGTATTATGCTTTGTTCTATCCTGACTGGATATGTTGACACGGGTGAGGATGGTTATCCTACTTACTATGGGTCATATGAGGATATGTTAGGAGATGCCAGTGTAGATGTTGCATTGGACCCAGAGCCTACCTCTGGAGAGATTTGATTATGACTCCATGTATATATTTCCTATATTTTGTCATGAATATATGTGTTGTGCAGATGATCTGTGTGGATATTGTCTTTAGTCATTTACCGGATTTGTCTCATGAGGAACATTGTAAATGCATGTAATAAATAGTAGAAATTCGTAATATATATGACGATTGCTAACTGGGCACGATCATAGATTGGCTGTGAGAGTAGAACCAGTACATGTATTTTGGAGATATATGAGGTTTAAACAGTACATTATCGTCAATTTCGTGATGTAGGCTGGACAATTTAATGAGTTATATCCAATCATCTGGAAACGGATCGTGACAATGTGGCAAATATTGAGATTTAAACATTTTATCAATCAAGTAAGGGTTTGGGTGAATGCTCCATTTATCCAACATGAATCAAGACCGAAGGAACTCGAGTTTATAAAATTGCATATATTTTGTAATCACTGTTGGTTCTTCGAGCTGAAAGATGACAACTAATAAAATATTAACATTTTTATTAATTTCAAAAATGATATTTGTCTCCCAAAATTTTTGGATAATGCCAGCACCCATTATGGCTGATGACATGGCAGCTGACATACAAAATTAACATTAAAGTTAGTATTAATATTTAAATTAATATTAACATTAGCATTAATATTAAAATATTAGTATTAACATTAATATTAATATTGAATCCTAACCATGGTTGGAGGATGTATCCTTTCTCGGAGTGATACGACACATTTTACCAATGTTTGGTGTAGGGATGTCGTATTGTCTCGATGATATGATATACGCCTAATATTTGTCTTCCAAAAAAATTGAGTATGCCGGCTCCTATTATGTGACATATGATATTGTTGTTGACATGACAAATTTATCGTAAATATTAATATTAGTATTAATATAAACATTAATATTAATATTAACATTAACAATAAAAAAATTGAATAATTAATTTTTTAGTTAAATTTTACCTTATTAGCTGTTATGTCAGATGCCACATAATGAGAGATGACATTATCTAAATTTTTGGGAGACCAATATTATTTTGATTAACTTACCCAAAGATAGTAAAATCACCCATAAATACTAAAAATGTTAAAAGACTAAAGATGAAAGTTGAACAAATTAAATCGAGAAGCATCTCGAAGTTCGGCATCAGAAACGTTGCAACTGTTTTTTTTTTTAAGAGAAAAAAAAAACTCGGCTTTATTCCTGTTAATTAACAAACTCCCATATAATAATATAATAAACAAGAAAGAAAGCTACAGGATGGACGCACATTGCCTATACACATACCCAAAGATGAACAGCAACGTGGGCCACCACAGGGACCCGTACCGTCAACTTTTGGCAATCATACGAGAGCAACAGACCAAGAACAGAGAAATGACATCATTCACTCGGTCGGGGTTAATTCCCAGTAAGTAAATGATGCTGCAGCTTCCCCGAGAATGGAGTCGAGGACGTCCTGTTCGATCTCCAAAACTATGTCCTCCGCCTCCGCCACCACCGACGGGTGCTGGAGCAGCCTCTTCACCCTCGTCTCCGTCAGGTCCCCGGCCACGAGCACGTCGATGTCACCGATGACTTGACAGTTGGCGGACGGAAAGCCCCTGATCTGCGACCACAGCCTCTCCAGCAGCAGCTCCTTGTCGAGCTCGCGCAGCCTCCTGTGCTGCTGGTGGTCGACGGAGAACGAGCAGGTGGCGGACCAGCCGACGAGCTCGCCTAGAATCTCGTGTACCAGATGGAACAGGAGCTTGCGGTTGCAGCGATGCCGAACTGGGCCGGGAGGGAAGATTGGAAGGTCGAGCTCGAGCTGATGGAAGACGAATGGGTCTATGGGAAGGGAAGGAGAGAACCATCTGGCTTGCTGCTGTGATGGGTCCATGATGCCTGCTCGTTCTAGTATGGACCGCACATAGTGAAACTCCGGATCCTGCTCTTTCGACAGTTTTCTTGGCCATTGCTGGAAGCTGCATACTTGGTTGCTAAGCGCTGCTGCTTTCACTGAACCATTCAACTGGAGAGACAGTGGGAGAGGGTTCAGAAATAACCAACTGATAGTTTAGCATGGAAAGGAAAGAACGGTGATAGAGTGGGCCAGCGGCGTACCAATTTCTCTTGGTGGACTGGAGGATCTGGTGGTGATTGACGATGATCCTGAGAAGCTTCTAATTTCCTTCTTCGCGCTGCCGCCGCCATGTTGGAAGGACTAGAGGTCGACAATGCCGGTGAAGCCAGGACCTCGGCTGGTGGTGGAGTGTGTCTCGTTATCCTCTCGGTGAACCGTTCGTAGCTCGCTCTCTGGCACTTGGTCGATCCCGTCTTGTTCCCTTTGGCTTCGGGATAGTCTCTGGTGGCGGCATAAGAGAAACTTGAAGTGGATGTAGAGGGCTTTGGTATCAGTTGAGGTCTAGGAATGTCGAACTCCGGCGAGCACGATGGTCTCCACAACAGAGGAGGAGGTGGTGGTGGTGGGGGTGGAGAAAAAGAAGGGGAAAGCTTCGCTGCCGAATTCTTACTCTCATTGTTTCCTATCGCGTTCTTCTCAGCTGTCGACGTTCTTGTCCTCCTGGACTTGAGCAGATGTTCGTCACTATTGCTGCCATTGGCAGTACTTCCTCTTCTGCTAATGCTTTCCTTCACCTGCTTCACTATCTCCCTGGCATCGTACCGGCTCCTCGGGCTCTTATTCTCGTCATGAACCTTCGAGCAATCTCTTCTTCGAGGGTTCGTCGTTTGAAGAGACGGCCTAGGAGGGAGCGAGCGCTCCCTGGGCGCCTCGTTCGGATAGATGTACTCCTTGACGCTCCTGTTGCTGTTCTCCTTGTTGAGCTGAAGCGAGAGCCTCGGATCCGCGTCGCGGTACCTCTCCGACGACGCTCTTGGGGTCTCCGGCAACGAGCGGGAGGAGCCTGCCGCCGCCGCCGCGTGAGATGGCACGTTGCAGTCCCTCCTCTGGAGCGGCTGCCGAGCAGGAGGCGGCGTCGGCGTCGACTCCCCCCGGGATTCGTGATCAGAATTAGTCTTCTTGTTTACCTTCCTCTTCGACTTGGTGGTGATCTTGGGAGAATGCTGGAGAGATGCCGACAGCGAGCCGGCAGTCGGAGTGAAGAACTCGTCGTCCGGCAAAATCTCTAAGCCCATGAGCTGTGCGACGACGTTGGGCGTCCTCGGCGTCATGGCTTGCGAGCTCCTCTTCTCTTCCTCCACCAGCAAATGCAGCTCCTGCTTCTTCTTCTTCTTCTTCTTCTTCACTGGGGAGGGCGCTGGGGCCAACTGTAAGCCATACTAAAAAATTACGAAAATAAATAAGACGTTCCCAATCTCAGTTTTTTTAAAATTGCTTACAGGAATGCCAAAGTAGTAGTCTCCAGTGGCTGGAGCAGAAGCTTTCGCTGCTGCAACCTCGTCCAGCTCCAGACTATTCCTTGGCGCCTCAACGCCTGGATTAATATAAACATCAGCAGCACAAATGCAAACAAAAAACAGGAAGAGAGTATTAGAATGTCAAGTACCTTTGAGTTCATCAGCAGAGTAGTTGTGTTGGTTTTGGGGAGATGAGCCAGCTACTGCAGCAGCTGCTTCTTGTGGTGGTCTGGTGCAAGTACTTGTGCTGAAGAGGAGCTGGCGGAAATCGAAGAAATGCATCATGCCACTCATGCATCCAGGCACCACCTCCTTCTCTTCCTTCCTGCTACCACGGCTCCATTGCCATTCCTTCCCCATGCTTAGGCTTAGCTCCTCTTTCTCCTCCTCAACTCACTTTCAAATCTATGAAACAGGAGAGGAGAATAATATAGTAGCTACTAACGAGTTGAAATGGACCGGGCCTAATTAATACGGGACCCGAGAAAAACGGATCGGGTGACGAAATCTGTTTTAAGGAGAAAAAAAATGTTTTTGTACTTTTGAAAATGGGGAATGGAATCATTCAGAGGGGGGTAGAGTTTTCATCCCAATCTTTAACTTTATGCCCACGCAGCCCAACAGGTTCCACTTCGGCAGCCGCGACCGTGACGACATGACCACGAGACCGCAGCTCATTTCTCCATGCTCCCTGTCCCTCTCCCATGTTAATTCTTTACGGTTTTTTGGTATGCGAAACTTTTCAGGAGAAACTGTTTAAATTTTGAGGAACGACTTTTGTAAAGTGGGTCCATAATTTTTTTAAATAGTATTTTTAGTTTTAGAAATTTATTAATTTAATGTTGCAAAATAATTTTGAAACTTAATTGTATTTTTATTTTTCTAGTATTTATAATTCTATTATTTTTTTTGGTTATTACGAGTATTGTTGGTGCTGAGTGAGATTTACGACATATGTAAAAAAAATTATTGCACAAACATTATCGTGTGTCGAAGAAACTTGAGGAGTCAAATGCGACAAAGGTTGCTCAATTTGTAGGCAAATTAGAAAAAGTTGTATCAGTGTAAGTGACACACTGTCGGTATACCGGAGAAACATATTCTTGTTCCAGAACCGCACTGACTCGAAATGTTCATTTTTTGGTATACCATCGGCATGTCGGTTTCAGGAGTGAAGGCAAAAGTTGAATGTTTTATTAACATCGTTGGATCTTAACCAACGGTCTAGATCTTTTCAAGAGAAGTGAATTAAATAGCTGTTTTCTAACCCTAAACTAAAAGCATTACAATTGAAAGAGAGGGTTTCTCAAATGGTGCAATTCTTTAACTAAGAGGAAGAAGCTTTCTGAGCTTTGAAGATTAGATTTCGGGGAGTTCTATATTGGTTCTTCCTCGTCATCTCTATTAGAAATTATTGCCTGTTGACTCATGAAATAAAGAACAAAATAATTGCAGAAGCATACCTGAATCCATTGATTGGCTTGATGGATCTTGAAGCAGACGTCTCTTTATGGAGTTCGATCTTAATTCCAACCCGCTACGACCCTTAATAACAAAAATAAAATCTTTGTTCCTCTCTCTGTTGACGGTGATGCATAAGAGAATAGAGAAAATCTCCTTTTTGGTGGTCGTATGAGTTGGGGACCATAACCCTAATGAATACATATATATATTTATATGTTCTGATATTTCTAATTTGGCCTCTCATCAAATTAGATTTATCTCCGGTATCTACACATTAAATAGAACAGTTTAATTTGGCTTAATTATTTAGATAGCCCAACACAATTAATTTTACATGTGTAGTCCCTAATTATTGAATAATTCCAACAATCTTCTATTGGGCCACATATGTAATCTTATAATTGTGTTAACCTTAGTGAGCTCATAAATTGATATCTTAATCCTTAGGGTATATCCGGACAATCTCGTTCATTAACCATATCAACATAGGATCAAAGCAGCATTCGTCATAAATAGCATAACTAAACCATCAATGGTCATATATACTAATATAGCTAAACGATATAGATCAATCATGGATGCGTAGCATAAAAATTACACGCAATGTGATCAATACATGTCTATTTCCAACTGGTCCTCATGAACTTTAGTAAGATCAATACTTTAACATAATAAAAATAGAATAAACTGAATTTTTCACATATTTGATCAGATAAATATCCAAAATACTTTAATACATAAATGTGTCCAAAACCAAATAGCACCAAAACACTACTAAAATAAGGTAGATTAGCGACGTCCAGATACGTCGCTAATTAAGGAAAATACGTCGCTAAAGGTAATTAGCGACGACTTTAGCGACGAAAAATGAAGGTCGCGAAAATGCTAGTCGCAGATGACAAATTCGTCGCCCGACGTCGCTGTTTGCGACGTCACCACAATGTCGCTGGGTCGTCACAAAATTGACGACAGAGGACGACGAATAGTAACGTCGCCAAATTAGCGACGTTGTGCAACTACATAGCGACATCGTTCCTTTTTATGTGCTGACATGGCATGCATGCCACGTCAGCATTTTAGCGACGTATGGCGACCAAATTAGCGACGTCAACTCTGTGCCACGTCAGCTACTGAGCGACGGATTGCGACGGATAGCGACGTGACGGCGCTAATTAGCGACGTCTGTTTACGTCGCTATACGTCGCAGAACGTCGCTATACGTCGCTGATATTATGAAAAAAATTAAAAAAAATATGTTTGGTATTTTTATTATGCTGTGTGTCTGTGTTTACACAGACACACATCATCACAAAAATACCAAACATATTTTTTAAAAAATTGGGCAGCACCTCCTTTGTATATCAGATCATCGCTTATAACCCAGCATAGGTATATTTGTCATCCCCGTCGCAGATATCACAAAGTAAATATTACAAAGTAAATATCACAATGAAAATACCAACAAAGTAAATATCACAAAGTAAATATCCAACAAACATACATGTCCACAATGGAGGGCAGATAAGAATGAAAATCAGTGTACAGAACGGTCAATGGGTCCATAGGACTAATACATACAAAGATGATAAAAAAATCTACTGGATCACTGAGGACCCCTGCCGCGCATCTGGGATAGCATGTACTCATGTTGCTCCTGTGTGAGCTGCACCGTAAGGGCAGTAGGAGGCAGTACAATGTCTGGAGTCGGCACCGTCGATGGACCGGGAGGACGTATCTGCTCCAGCTCTCGCAGTCGCTCACCATGCACAACAAGGGTACTCACCATCCTCTGAGTACTCTCCTCAATCAAAGTTTATACCTGAGTGAGTGAGGCAGACATGGTCCTCTGCGATCCCTCCAGCTCGACCTGTCTACGCTCTGTGCGCTGCGTAGACTCGGTGAGCGTGTGCAAGCTGGCAGCAGTAGCCTGTTGCAGACTCATCAGGTCCTGTATACTGCGCTCGACCGCATCAAATCGGTCGGTCTTCTTGCACCGGTATACAGCTCCTGTATACAGCTCCTGTACTAGTTGTCTTATAGCGATCAGCACTACAAAATCTGTACACATCTGCGTCCTTGTCGTCTTTGTAGTACAGCATGTACCCATTGCGACAAGAATCAATTTTCTTGTATCCCATCCAGAGCGATCTCACCATCCTCTTAGACCGATAGAAGTCTTTAGGTAACTTAGCACCCGCCGGCAAGATCTCTATAATCAACTCCAATACTCGGTTGTAGCATTCTTGCGACATATTAAAATCTGACTTAATGCTCAACAGTCTTGTAACCACCTCCAACGGTGAATGATCCTCACAACCAGGATACAATAGAGTCCTTGCATTCTCCAGCAACTCCATAAACTTTGCAGCATCGACATTCGATGCCTCCTCAGCTGCATCATGAACGAAACTAGGCCCCGCAGCATCGAAAACCATGTTCACGCACCCGTCGTCGTATGCATGATTATCTGAAACAAAATTAGGTCCCACATGTATATAGGCTCAACATAAGGCTCCGGCTCTGATGCTAAAGACACAAGTTCTCCGCGTACGGTCCACTGATAGTAATTAGGTGTGAAACCCCTTGAGTACAAATGATATATCACTTCCACTTCTGGATAATATTTTACGTTATGATATTTCACACACGGACACATAATTTTGGTGTCGTCTATGTACTGAGGGAACGTCTTAGCAAACTACAGTAACTGCTCTACTCCCGCTATATATTCATCCCGCACACCACACATATCATCAGGATGACGATTGTACATCCATGAACGATTTCGCAAGTAGTAATTCATATCCATTTGGAAATAATTCTGCAAAGATGGACACACATGTTCAGCACAGTAACTAGTCAAACTGGGTGAAGTTGAGTTGACTAAGTCAATATCTTGGACAAACTAGTCAAACTGGGTAAAGTTGACTAAGTCTAGGAAATTATCCTTCACTAGACATAGACATGGAAGAAACACCGATATTTGCAGTGTCCGAACTTCCTACTGTATATTACATTAGAGAGACATGGTAACCGTATGTAGGGGTGCAACTCGGGCGGGGCATGGCTCTGCCTACTTGAGCTCACTGCCTACAGGGTAGTTCCCCTAGCCTGTCTTACACTTGACCCTTTCCTCCCCTTCATCACTTGCACATCAGTGCATACCAGTGCACATGAGTAGTGTACATGACCTATTAGCCTATGCCCCAAGCCAATTCCTCTACTCGACTTGATATCATATCCTCTTCATATCAGATATTTGATATTAAGATAGGAAATGTTGACTGATACTTGATTCTAAAATTCCTTCCCCCTTTACCTATCAACTGATACCAACTGATATCAATTCTTCCTAACACTCACATAGGGGCTGATCCACTTCATCAAAGGACTGATACATCCTATCAAAAGACTGATACTATAAACCTTTTCGTACTTCATATGGCTGATACTAATATAACAAGTAATGGACTGAACTTTAAAGGGAATGGGATTGAATCAATAATGTAATAAAGTGAACATTTAGGACTGACCATTAACAAATGGGACTGAAACTCAAAGGCATTAGACTGAAAAAGATAGGAATAATAGATTGAACTAATTATCCTAAACTGATACCATACTCTAATGGGTCTGAACTGGATGTAAGGGGGATTGAAACGGATACATACAACTATACAACTGAAGACTAATAATCTATCTATTTAACTAATATATGACACCTACTCTATATTTACATCTCTGTATTGGGCTACCCTCCCAATCCTTGCTTAAGTGCAGGCAACCTACTGCTGCCAAGTGTAGTCCCAGCACTTTCCTTCCAACCTGCTCTCTGCAGGAACTCCCCGAGCCTCCTGCAGTAAAACTAAGTCCCCTTCATGCCTGCACTCGAGTGGGCATCACTCTACGGTCCCAAAACCTGTGTACAGGCTCTAAAGCCAGCCTTGGCTATGCAAGTTCAAGCCATACTTCTACTGGACACTATTGCAGTCCTAGACACAAACATGTACACACTCAGGTACCCTCCTTAACCATAGACACATAACTTCTAATGAAAGCAATTTGCACAGGATTTCTGAACATTTGTATATCACAAATTCATAATATACTCCTGCACACTTTCCTAGCACTCCCATACTACTGATAATGCTGCATCCTTGTCACGCCCCAGAACCAGAATACTGGAGAGCGGGGGCAGACATAGCCAGCTGCGTATATTGAAATAGAATACATCTCAACTATACGGTCACGGCTGTCTAGATATGAGGGTTTACTACAAGCCAACAGTCTCTTAAGGTCAAGCCTATTGTCTCAATCTCAAGCAAATAGTATAATTACAAGATGTATGATCATTAAATATACAATAAAAGGCGTCCAAAATATTACATATCAGCTGATCATGAAGTTAGTCGTACAAAATGTTAGGACTAGCAAGAGTTTAAGTCATACATGATCAACCCTAGGATTTGTTAATCATGTTTACAGCTCGTAGGCAGACAGTAAGTAAAAGTACAGCGAGCTAACAGGTGCTCGGCGGCTAAACGCCTCAAAAGAATAATTTTACAATAAAGTGGGCAAAACAAAAAGGAAAACCCACTCTTGGCCCGGGTTCCGTCTAGTTGTCACCATTGGGCTGGAAGCTTGGTAGATCCTCGGGAGCTGCTCCAAAATCTGGCCACACAAAACCAGCTGGGTCAACCCCAGAAAGAGCAAGTGCCACAAGGGGGCCACGAAATAAGAACAAAAGCCAGCATTAACACAAGAAGATATAATATTAAAACTAGAATTATAAAAACATGTCTGGATGATATACGACGAGATAACCATGGAACTAATCTGATAGCCAGGTTACAACCCGCAAACCAAACAAGGACCGGGGTTGTAACCCTTCATCTGAACAGAGCTTGGTTTCCCACCATTTATCGACAAGATAATAATGTAAGCAATCAAGACAGGAAACAATCTGACATAGGATCAAGACATGACTAGACTGGTTATACCTCATTCAATCAATCACGGCCAAGCAGATCCTACGGCTTACTACTTTAACTAACTAGGGTTATCACAGACCTAATTACTAACAAGATGCAGTGAGATTATTCCACAGCCACAAGCCCTGCAGACCATCCAGGCTACCCAGGACGAAAGATTAGGGTTGAATTCAGGTGGGTACATCGTCCAGAAGATAAATGTACCCTTAGGTGACTTAGAGGGTGCAACACTCGACGGTGCGCTGGAAATGTGCCCTACTCGACGGCAGGCTACAGATCCCAAGAGCGCCCAGGTAACGGGATTGCCTGTAGCTGTGTCATCTCTTCATGACTACTGTGTTATTCTAGTTATTGACCTTAATCCATTTTAGTAGGTACTCCTGACCGTGGTACTCAGGAGTCCCCTCCTAGACATGATGCAAGACAGGACAAGTAGATTTAACAAGCAAGCAAGAAGAACCACCCACGGTGTCAAGGCCGGTCAAGTTAAATTATCAAGATAAATCATGTCAGGGTACTTGTCAGGAGTACGCCACGACGGGCCACTATCATGTCAGGTTGGTCATGTCAGGAGTGCACCACTACGGGTCAATGTCGTGTTATGCTAGTTCCTTGCCATATCAAGTCATGTACAATAGTCATTCCAAACATTTTAAGTAAAATCAAGTTCATGACAAAAAGGCGTAAGGATATAAAATGGGCGTAAAATATCTAATAAAATATCAAAATACGGGATTATAGAAGAGCCAAGCTTAAAGAAATAAACCAAAACTCCAAGAGTCAGTGGACTAAGCAAGGGGTCCAGGGGCAGCATACGTGCAAAAGCACGCACGCAAGGCTCACTCAAGGCTACGTACCAAGGCACCCTCAAGTGAGCAGTGTACGTGAGAAGTCACGCACACTCAAGGGGGCAGTGTACGTGAAAAGTCACGCACGCTCAAGGGAGCAGTGTGTGAAAGTCACGCACGCTCAAGGAAGCAGTGTGTGAAAGACACGCACGCTCAAGGGAGCAGTGTGTGAAAGTCACGCACGCTCAAGGAAGCAGTGTGTGAAAGTCACGCACGCTACAGGGAGCAGTGTGTGAAAGTCACACACGCTACAGGGAGCAGTGTGTGAAAGTCACGCACGCTCAAGGGAGCAGTGTGTGAAAGTCACGCACGCTCAAGGAGACATGCTTCCAACAGGAAGCGTACTCAAGCCTGCGTACGCAACGCTAAAGAGTGCGCGTAGCTCAGCGTGCATAAGCTAAACAGCTCTGCACACTGCTCACTGTCTTCTCCAAACAGCAAGAACACATGGCTGAAACCAAAACTTCAAAAGTTCATAACTTGGCCATCCGAACTCCAAATCCGGATTTCCAAGGCTCCAACTGGAGTGAAACTGAAAGCTCTTCCACATGGAAACATCAGAACTCAAAGAAAACCAACAAAAATGGATCAAAACATATAAAATCCGAAAATAGCAATAACTTAGATCTACATCAACAGAGACTCCAAATCATAAAAACCCAAGAACTAATGTTGATCTCCATGTCCTAAACTAGCAAATGGATAAAGAAAAGAGGGTCCTCATGTAGTGGCAAGATGCACTTGCCTAGGGTTAGGAGAGTTGTGGAGGAAGGAGAAGAAGAAGAAGAAGGAAATTAATGGTGTTTATGAAGAGAGAGAGTGGTAGGTGGAGTTATAAAGAGGGGAGTTGTGGTGTTTTTGAGGGTGGAGCTTAGGGCTATGGTGTTCCAACACATAAACCAAACCAAACCGATTCCAAACCAATTAAAACCGAGCCAAACCAAAAACCAAAATACGAGAAATACTGAAATTCCACAAGTTAAGAAAAATAAAATACATGCCAAAATCCAGATACGAGTAAAAATACGAAATACAGAGGAAAATACGAGAAATACGGGAAATGAGGGTGACAACTCTACCCACCTTAAAAGAATTCCGTCCTCGGAATTTAATCAAGGAGCTAGAGATTGCCACGACAAGCTACACTAAGCACAGGCAAGCTACACTAACCAGTTCAATCATACAATCATGCAATGCAAGCAAGGAAGGGAAAATGTAAGGCATAAGAAAGACATTATACCTCACGAGTCAAACAGGTAGGGATATCGCGATCGGATGTCGTCCTCACGCTCCCACGTTGAATCACCTAGAGAGTGATGACCCCAAGCAACACGGACTAATTTAATAGTCTTGTTCTTGAGTATATTTTCCCTCCGGTCCAAAATAGACACGGGCCTCTCCTCATACGAAAGGTTGGTACCAACAACCAATTCCGAATGGTCTAGGATGTGGCTCGGGTCCGGAATATACCATCGTAATTGGGACACATGGAATACATCGTGTACCTCACTTAGCGACGGCGGAAGAGCGAGACGATAGGATACATCTTCTACTTGCTCTAGAATATCGAACGGCCCTATATAGCTAGGACTAAGCTTTCCCCGCACGCCGAAGCGAATGACGCCGCGGTTAGGCGAGATCCTAAGGAATACATGGTCGCCGACAGCAAATTCTAAGGGACGCCGATGAGCATCGGCCCAATGGCGCTGGCGGTCCTGGGCAACTCGGAGGTGATCTCTGACCTTCCTAACCACTTCAATCGTCTGGAAAATCAACTCGGGTCCGAGCATCTGCCTCTCCCCGACATCGTCCCATGCTAGCGGGGATCTGCACTTCCTGCCATAAAGAGCCTCGAAGGGTGCCATCTGGATACTGGCCTGATAACTGTTGTTGTACGAGAATTCCACCAGGTGCAGATGATTCTCCCACGAACCACCGAAGTCAAGGGTACAGGATCTCAATATATCTTCAAGAGTCTGGATTGTGCGCTCTGATTGACCATCTGTCTGCGGGTGATAAGCTGAGCTGAACTGAAGGTGAGTCCCCAAACTCTTCTGCAAGCTACGCCAAAAGTGTGATGTGAATCTTGAATCCCTGTCCGAGGTGATGCTGACTGGCACACCATGAAGCCTGACGATCTGTCTGAGATACATCTCTGCTAACTGCGCCGTCGACTGCCCAACTCTGAATGGGAGAAAGTGTGCCACCTTGGTAAGCATGTCCATAATTACCCAAATAGCATCTCTGCCGGCCGGAGATCTGGGCAATCCGGTCACAAAATCCATGGTTATATATTCCCATTTCCATTCTGGGATCGGTAAGGGTTAAAGAAGTCCAGCGGGCCTCTGATGTTCAGCTTTAACCTGTTGGCAAACCAAACACCGAGAGACAAACCGGGCTATCTCCCTCTTCATGCCATTCCACCAAAAATGCTGACAAATATTACGGTACATCTTCGTACCACCCGGATGAATAGAATACTGTGACTGTGGGCTTCTGCCATGACTTCCTGTCTGATATCTCCACTAGGTACACAAAGATGAGTGCCGTGTCGAAGGGTACCGTCTTCATGGATACATAACTCTGGTCTTCTTCCAGTTTCACACTCTGCTCTGAGTCGCTGAAGCTTGAAATCTGCTGACTGCGCCGTCCGGATTCTCTCAACTATACTGGACTGAACCTGTAGACTGGCCATCAATGCCACGCTGGTTGGAAGAACCACTTTAATTCCCATCTTCTGAAGATCTGCCAATAATTCTGGTTGCGCCGTCAGGAAATAAACTCCGGCTCTCCTGCTCAATGCATCTGCTACAACGTTGGCCTTCCCGGGATGATACTGCAAATCCACATCTTAGTCCACCAGTAGCTCGAGCCATCTTCTCTGCCGCATATTAAGATCCTTCTGGGTGAAAACATACTTCAGGCTCTTATGATCAGTAAAGATCTCCACTCTATCTCCGTACAAGTAGTGCCTCCACAACTTCAAGGCAAACACTACCGCCGCCAATTCCAAGTCGTGGGTCGGGTAATTCTTCTCATGGTCACGAAGTTGACGTGACGCATAAGATATTACCTTCCCATGCTGTATCAAGACACACCCCAATTCTTTGCCTGAAGCGTCGCAATAAACTGTGAATCCTCCGGTCCCATCTGGAAGGGTGAGAATGGGAGCCATTATCAATCCTCGCTTCAACTTCTCAAATGATTCTTGACACTCTGCTGTCCAAACAAATGGCATATCCTTGTGGGTCAATTGGGTCATCGGTGCTGAAATCCTTGCGAAATCTGAAACGAACCGCCGGTAGTAGCCGGCCAATCCAAGGAAGCTGCGAACCTCTGCCACTGAGCTGGGTACTGGCCATGACTCGATAGCCACAATCTTCTGGGGATCCACTTCCACTCCTCCTCGGGTAATGATGTGACCCAAGTACGAAATACGATCGAGCCAGAACTCGCATTTACTGAACTTGGCGTACAACTGATGCTCCCTAAGCGTCTGGAGGACGACTCTGAGATGCTGCTCATGCTCTGCTTCACTCTTGCTGTAGACCAGGATGTCATCCAAGAACACAATCACAAACTGGTCCAAGTAAGGCATGAAAATGCGATTCATGAGGTCCATGTATACGGCCGACGCATTGGTCGCTCCAAAGGGCATAACAAGGAACTCCCAATGTCCATACCTCGATCTGAATGCTGTCTTCGGGATGTCCTGCTCTCTGACTCTGATCTGGTGGTATCCCGACCGCAAGTCGATCTTCGAAAATACTGAAGTCCCTCTGAGCTGATCAAATAAGTCATCTATCCTCGGAAGAGGGTATCTGTTCTTGATTGTCCCCGAATTCAAGGTACGATAATCAATACATAGCCTGGACGTACCATCCTTCTTTTTTACAAGAAGCATCGGGGCTCCCCAAGGCGATCCACTAGCACGGATGAATCCCTTGGTCCTCAGTTCTTCAATCATCTTGTACAAAATTTCTAACTCTGAAGGCGCCATCCTGTAGACTCGCTCTGTTACTGGTGCTGTCCCGGGAATCAAGTCTATAGTGAACTCAATCCCCCGTTCCGGCGGCATCCCTGGAAGCTCCTCTGGAAAGATATCTGGAAACTCTTCAACTATCCTGGGCAACTGCACTGCTGCTACTGCCATCCGCAATGCTGGAGAAGATGGCTCCACTGTGCCTCTGGAAAACGAAAACTCTGGCTCGCCGGGGATACTAAAGATAACTCTGCCAATATGGCAGTCTATCCTAGCATATTGGTTTCTCAACCAATCCATGCCTAGGACTACATCATAGTCTGCCATAGGAAACTCTATGAATCTAGCGGAGAACTCCCTACCGCTAACTACGATCCGACACGAGGAAAACACTCGATCTACTCCCACAAGACCATTACCAGTAAGTATATTGAGCCTTACTGATAATGACTCAGGCTCCAATCCTATCCGTGTCGCGAATCATGCAGACATGAATGAATGCAATGCACCAGAATCAAACAATACCGAAGCTGGAAAGGAGTTGACGAGAATAGTACCTGCCACAACCTCACCTGGTGCAACTTCTTCTTCCATAGCCATCATCATGGCCTGACCTCTAGCTGCAGGTCCCCTCTGCTGGAAACCTCTCTGCCTATTCTGGGTCTGAGCTTGGGCTTGTGCAAACTGCTGGGGGTGTTGTTGCTGGAATGCCTGAGACTGAGGCGGCAAGGGCCTCGAAGACTGACACTGCTGCTGCTAAACTGGTACTGGGGCTGGTCCCCTCATCGAAGAACTAGAAGGGTTGGATGCTGATGAACCACCCCTATTCGAACAAGCCCCTATCCTATGATCTGCTGCTCCACAAGTCAGGCACAATCCCTGTGCCTTGCGACAATCTGCCACCACATGTCCTAGCTTTCCGCAATGAGAACATCCCATCGCAGAAGTCTGCTTCTGCTTCTGCTGCTGCGGGTACGTCGGGGTCGAATGCTGAACCGACGTTACGGAGGCCGTCCGCCTCGGAGTTCCAATGGTCAATCCCCTAGCTGCCGGGACTGGAGCTGATGATTGGTGCATCTGACTATGGGACCGCTTCCTGCTTTCGGTCCTATCCACGATCCTCTGGGAGGTGTACTCATGCCTCCTAGCTGCTCTCAAGACTGTATCGAACGTCTGGTGCTCGAACTGCTTAACTGCCAACAAGATCTCCAAATGTAGTCCCTGCTGGAACCGCTGGTCCCTATCAAACTCGGTCGCCACCAAGGTGGGGGCAAACCTACTGAGCCTAGAAAACTCCGATGCATAACTGTCGACTATTCTGCCTCCTTGCTTCAAGTTGGTAAATCTGGTCTGTAGGTCGTACCGAGCCACAGCATCAAAGTACTTCGCCTGGAATCTCTCTCTAAACACTGCCCAAGCAATGGGTGCCACTAATCCCATGGCTTGCGCCGCCCACCAACTGCGAGCTAGGTCCAACAACTGCAGGTGTACCACCGCCACCTTCTCATTCTCGGGTGTCCTGGCTGCTTCCAGAATCACCTCGGTATCCTGAAGCCATGCATCCGCGGCAATCGCATCCTCGGTGCCGTCGAAGAAAGGAGGGTTCAATCGCTTGAAGCTGTTGGCCGCCTGGTTCCCTGGATGACCGTCTCTAGTCAAAGCATCTTGAACTGTCTGGTGCAGGGCGTCGCTTCGACGATCCTGGGAAGCTATCAAGGTTCTGATGAGGCCTACTAAGGTACCATCATCTGGCTCTGCGGGCTGGACGGACCGAACTGGTGACTCTCCTCCAGTAGGCACAACTATGGAGGCTACCCCGAAATGCTGGGCTTGATCTCCAGGTTGCTGCTGATCCGCGGGATGTGCTCCACCTCATCGATCAGTAGGACCAGGTACAGTGCCGCTGAAGAAGATGACACAGGGAACAATAAGGAAAGGACCAGGACAGATCAATAATATAAGCACAGGATCAGGGCAAGAATCCAGGGATTCAGAAGATACGAACAGAGATCAAGGACGAGTACTGATTGAGACATCTATCTGGTAAACCCCCATATTTCTTGATTGACAAGACCTGCATGGGCCACCACTTAAACCGTGTCACGCCCCAGAACCAGAATACTGGAGAGCGGGGGCAGACATAGCCAGCTACGTATATTGAAATAGAATACATCTCAACTATACGGTCACGGCTGTCTAGATATGAGGGTTTACTACAAGCCAACAGTCTCTTAAGGTCAAGCCTATTGTCTCAATCTCAAGCAAATAGTATAATTACAAGATGTATGATCATTAAATATACAATAAAAGGCGTCCCAAATATTACATATCAGCTGATCATGAAGCTAGTCGTACAAAATGTTAGGACTAGCAAGAGTTTAAGTCATACATGATCAACCCTAGGATTTGTTAATCATGTTTACAGCCCGTAGGCAGACAGTAAGTAAAAGTACAGCGAGCTAACAGGTGCTCGGCGGCTAAACGCCTCAAAAGAATAATTTTACAATAAAGTGGGCAAAACAAAAAGGAAAACCCACTCTTGGCCCGGGTTCCGTCTAGTTGTCACCATTGGACTGGAAGCTTGGTAGATCCCCGGGAGCTGCTCCAAAATCTGGCCACACAAAACCAGCTGGGTCAACCCCAGAAAGAGCAAGTACCACAAGGGGGCCACGAAATAAGAACAAAAGCCAGCATTAACACAAGAAGATATAATATTAAAACTAGAATTATAAAAACATGTCTGGATGATATACGACGAGATAACCATGGAACTAATCCGATAGCCAGGTTACAACCCGCAAACTAAACAAGGACCGGGGTTGTAACCCTTCATCTGAACAGAGCTTGGTTTTCCACCATTTATCGGCAAGATAATAATGTAAGCAATCAAGACAGGAAACAATCTGGCATAGGATCAAGACATGACTAGACTGGTTATACCTCATTCAATCAATCACGGCCAAGCAGATCCTACGGCTTACTACTTTAACTAACTAGGGTTATCACAGACCTAATTACTAACAAGATGCAGTGAGATTGTTCCACAGCCACAAGCCCTGCAGACCATCCAGGCTACCCAGGACGAAAGATTAGGGTTGAATTCAGGTGGGTACATCGTCCAGGAGACAAATGTACCCTTAGGTGACTTAGAGGGTGCAACACTCGACGGTGCACTGGAAATGTGCCCTACTCGATGGCAGGCTACAGATTCCAAGAGCGCCCATGTAACGGGATTGCCTGTAGCTGTGTCATCTCTTCATGAATACTGTGTTATTCTAGTTATTAACCTTAATCCATTTTAGTAGGTACTCCTGACCGTAGTACTCAGGAGTCCCCTCCTAGACATGATGTAAGACAGGACAAGTGGATTTAACAAGCAAGCAAGAAGAACCACCCACGGTGTCAAGGCCGGTCAAGTTAAATTATCAAGATAAATCATGTCAGGGTACTTGTCAGGAGTGCGCCACGACGGGCCACTATCATGTCAGGTTGGTCATGTCAGGAGTGCACCACTACGGGTCAATGTCGTGTTATGCTAGTTCCTTGCCATATCAAGTCATGTACAATAGTCATTCCAAACATTTTAAGTAAAATCAAGTTCATGACAAAAAGGCGTAAGGATATAAAATGGGCGTAAAATATCTAATAAAATATCAAAATACGAGATTATAGAAGAGCCAAGCTTAAAGAAATAAACCAAAACTCCAAGAGTCAGTGGACTAAGCAAGGGGTCCAGGGGCAGCATACGTGCAAAAGCACGCACGCAAGGCTCACTCAAGGCTGCGTACCAAGGCACCCTCAAGTGAGCAGTGTACGTGAGAAGTCACGCACACTCAAGGGGGGCAGTGTACGTGAAAAGTCACGCACGCTCAAGGGAGCAGTGTGTGAAAGTCACGCACGCTCAAGGAAGCAGTGTGTGAAAGTCACGCACGCTACAGGGAGTAGTGTGTGAAAGTCACGCACGCTCAAGGGAGCAGTGTGTGAAAGTCACGCACGCTCAAGGAAGCAGTGTGTGAAAGTCACGCACGCTACAGGGAGCAGTGTGTGAAAGTCACGCACGCTACAGGAAGTAGTGTGTGAAAGTCATGCACGCTCAAGGGAGCAGTGTGTGAAAGTCATGCACGCTCAAGGGAGCAGTGTGTGAAAGTCACGCACGCTCAAGGAGATACGCTTCCAACAGAAAGCGTACTCAAGCCTGCGTACGCAGCGCCAAAGAGCGCGCGTAGCTCAGCGTGCGTAAGCTAAACAGCTCTGCACACTGCTCACTGTCTTCTCCAAACAGCAAGAACACATGGCTGAAACCAAAACTTCAAAAGTTCATAACTTGGCCATCCGAACTCCAAATCCGGATTTCCAAGGCTCCAACTGGAGTGAAACTGAAAGCTCTTCCACATGGAAACATCAGAACTCAAAGAAAACCAACCAAAATGGATCAAAACATATAAAATCCGAAAATAGCAATAACTTAGATCTACATCAACAGAGACTCCAAATCATAAAAACCTAAGAACTAATGTTGATCTCCATGTCCTAAACTAGCAAATGGATAAAGAAAAGAGGGTCCTCATGTAGTGGCAAGATGCACTTGCCTAGGGTTAGGAGAGTTGTGGAGGAAGGAGAAGAAGAAGAAGAAGAAGAAGGAAATTAATGGTGTTTATGAAGAGAGAGAGTGGTAGGTGGAGTTATAAAGAGGGGAGTTGTGGTGTTTTTGAGGGTGGAGCTTAGGGCTATGGTGTTCCAACACATAAACCAAACCAAACCGATTCCAAACCAATTAAAACGAGCCAAACCAAAAACCAAAATACGAGAAATACTGAAATTCCATAAGTTGAGAAAAATAAAATACATGCCAAAATCCAGATACGAGTAAAAATACGAAATACAGGAAAATACGAGAAATACGGGAAATGAGGGTGACAACTCTACCCACCTTAAAAGAATTCCGTCCTCGAAATTTAATCAAGGAGCTAGAGATTGCCACGACAAGCTACACTAAGCACAGGCAAGCTACACTAAGCAGTTCAATCATACAATCATGCAATGCAAGCAAGGAAGGGAAAATGTAAGGCATAAGAAAGACATTATACCTCACGAGTCAAATAGGTAGGGATATCGTGATCGGATGTCGTCCTCACGCTCCCACGTTGACTCACCTAGAGAGTGATGACCCCAAGCAACACGGACTAATTTAATAGTCTTGTTCTTGAGTATCTTTTCCCTCCGGTCCAAAATAGACACGGGCCTCTCCTCATACGAAAGGTTGGTACCAACAACCAATTCCGAATGGTCTAGGATGTGGCTCGGGTCCGGAATATACCGTCGTAATTGGGACACATGGAATACATCGTGTACCTCACTTAGCGACGGCGGAAGAGCGAGACAATAGGATACATCTTCTACTCGCTCTAGAATATCGAACGGCCCTATATACCTAGGACTAAGCTTTCCCCGCACGCCGAAGCGAATGATGCCGCGGTTAGGCGAGATCCTAAGGAATACATGGTCGCCGACAGCAAATTCTAAGGGACGCCGATGAGTATCGGCCCAATGGCGCTGGCGGTCCTGGGCAACTCGGAGGTGATCTCTGACCTTCCTGACCACTTCAATCGTCTGGAAAATTAACTCGGGTCCGAGCATCTGCCTCTTTCCGACATCGTCCCATGCTAGCGAGGATCTGCACTTCCTGCCATAAAGAGCCTCGAAGGGTGCCATCTGGATACTGGCCTGATAACTGTTGTTGTACGAGAATTCCACCAGGTGCAGATGATTCTCCCATGAACCAACGAAGTCAAGGGTACAGGATCTCAACATATCTTTAAGAGTCTGGATTGTGCGCTCTGATTGACCATCTGTCTGCGGGTGATAAGCTGAGCTGAACTGAAGGTGAGTCCCCAAACTCTTCTGCAAGCTACGCCAAAAGTGTGATGTGAATCTTGAATCCCTGTCCGAGGTGATGCTGACTGGCACACCATGAAGCCTGACGATCTGTCTGAGATACATCTCTGCTAACTGCGCCGTCGACTGCCCAACTCTGAATGGGAGAAAGTGTGCCACCTTGGTAAGCCTGTCCACAATTACCCAAATAGCATCTCTGCCGGCCGGAGATCTGGGCAATCCGGTCACAAAATCCATGGTTATATGTTCCCATTTCCATTCTGGGATCGGTAAGGGTTGAAGAAGTCCAACGGGCCTCTGATGTTCAGCTTTAACCTGTTGGCAAACCAAATACCGAGAGACAAACCGGGCTATCTCCCTCTTCATGCCATTCCACCAAAATGCTGACGAATATCACGGTACATCTTCGTACCACCCGGATGAATAGAATACTGTGAACTGTGGGCTTCTGCCATGACTTCCTGTCTGATATCTCCACTAGGTACACAAAGATGAGTGCCGTGTCGAAGGGTACCGTCTTCATGGATACATAACTCTGGTCTTCTTCCTGCTTCACAATCTGCTCTGAGTCGCTGAAGCTTGAAATCTGCTGACTGCGCCGTCCGGATTCTCTCAACTATGCTGGACTGAACCTGTAGACTGGCCATCAATGCCACGCTGGTTGGAAGAACCACTTCAATTCCAATCTTCTGAAGATCTGCCAATAATTCTGGTTGCGCCGTCAGGAAATAAACTCCGGCTCTCCTGCTCAATGCATCTGCTACAACGTTGGCCTTCCCGGGATGATACTGTAAATCCACATCATAGTCCACCAGTAGCTCGAGCCATCTTCTCTGCCGCATATTAAGATCCTTCTGGGTGAAAACATACTTCAGGCTCTTATGATCAGTAAAGATCTCCACTCTATCTCCGTACAAGTAGTGCCTCCAAACTTCAAGGCAAACACTACCACCGCCAATTCCAAGTCGTGGGTCGGGTAATTCTTCTCATGGTCATGAAGTTGACGTGACGTATAAGATATTACCTTCCCATGCTGCATCAAGACACACCCCAATCCTCTGCCTGAAGCGTCGCAATAAACTGTGAATCCTCCGGTCCCATCTGGAAGGGTGAGAATGGGAGCCGTTATCAATCCTCGCTTCAACTTCTCAAATGATTCCTGACACTCTGCTGTCCAAACAAATGGCACATCCTTGTGGGTCAACTGGGTCATCGGTGCTGAAATCCTTGCGAAATCTGAAATGAACCGCCGGTAGTAGCCGGCCAATCCAAGGAAGCTGCGAACCTCTGCCACTGAGCTGGGTACCGGCCATGACTCGATAGCCACAATCTTCTGGGGATCCACTTCCACTCCTCCTCGGGTAATGATGTGACCCAAGTACGAAATATGATCGAGCCAGAACTCGCATTTACTGAACTTGGCGTACAACTGATGCTCCCTAAGCGTCTGAAGGACGACTCTGAGATGCTGCTCATGCTCTGCTTCACTCTTGCTGTAGACCAGGATGTCATCCAAGAACACAATCACAAACTGGTCCAAGTAAGGCATGAAAATGCGATTCATGAGGTCCATGAATACGGCCGACGTATTGGTCGCTCCCAAGGGCATAACAAGGAACTCCCAATGTCCATACCTCGATCTGAATGATGTCTTCGGGATGTCCTGCTCTCTGACTCTGATCTGGTGGTATCCCGACCGCAAGTCGATCTTCGAAAACACTGAAGCCCATCTGAGCTGATCAAACAAGTCATCTATCCTCGGAAGAGGGTATCTGTTCTTGATTGTCCCCGAATTCAAGGTACGATAATCAACACATAGCCTGGACGTACCATCCTTCTTTTTTATAAGAAGCATCGGGGCTCCCCAAGGCGATCCACTAGCACGGATGAATCCCTTGGTCCTCAGTTCTTCAATCATCTTGTACAAAATTTCTAACTCTGAAGGCGCCATCCTGTAGACTCGCTCTGATACTGGTGCTGTCCCGGGAATCAAGTCTATAGTGAACTCAATCTCCCGTTCCGGCGGCATCCCTGGAAGCTCCTCTGGAAAGATATCTGAAAACTCTTCAACTATCCTGGGCAACTGCACTGCTGCTACTGCCATCCGTAATGCTGGGGAAGATGGCTCCACTGCGCCTCTGGAAAACGAAAACTCTGGCTCGCCGGGGATACTAAAGATAACTCTGCCAATATGGCAGTCTATCCTAGCATACTGGTTCCTCAACCAATCCATGCCTAGGACTACATCATAGTCTGCCATAGGAAACTCTATGAATCTAGCGGGGAACTCCCTACCGCTAACTACGATCTGACACAAGGAAAACACTCGATCTACTCCCACAAGACCATTACCAGTAAGTATATTGAGCCTTACTGATAATGACTCAGGCTCCAATCCTATCCGTGTCGCTAATCGTGCAGACATGAATGAATGCGATGCACCAGAATCAAACAATACCGAAGCTGGAAAGGAGTTAACGAGAATAGTACCTGCCACAACCTCACCTGGTGCAACTTCTTCTTCCATAGCCATCATCATGGCCTGACCTCTAGCTGTGGGTCCCCTCTGCTAGAAACCTCTCTGCCTATTCTGGGTCTGAGCTTGGGCTTATGCATACTGCTGGGGGTGTTGTTGCTGGAATGCCTGAGACTGAGGCGGCAAGGGCCTCGAAGACTGACACTGCTGCTGCTGAACTGGTACTGGGGCTGGTCCCCTCACCGAAGAACTAGAAGGGTTGGATGCTGATGAACCACCCCTATTCGGACAAGCCCCTATCCTATGATCTGCTGCTCCACAAGCCAGGCACAATCCCTGCGCCCTGCGACAATCTGCCACCACATGTCCTGGCTTCCTGCAATGAGAACATTCCATCGCGGAAGTCTGCTTCTGCTTCTGCTGCTGCGGGTACGTCGGGGTCGAATGCTGAACCGACGTTACGGAGGCCGCCCGCCTCGGAGTTCCAATGGTCAATCCCCTAGCTGCCGGGACTGGAGCTGATGATTGGTGCATCTGACTATGGGACCGCTTCCTGCTTCCGGTCCTATCCACGATCCTCTGGAAGGTGTACTCATGCCTCCTAGCTGCTCTCAAGACTGTATCGAACGTCTGGTGCTCGAACTGCTCAACTGCCAACAAGATCTCCAAATGTAGTTCCTGCTGGAACTGCTGGTCCCTATCAAACTCGGTCGCCACCAAGGTGGGGGCAAACCTACTGAGCCTAGAAAACTCCGATGCATAACTGTCGACTGTTCTGCCTTCTTACTTCAAGTTGGTAAATCTGGTCTGTAGGTCGTACCGAGCCACAGCATCAAAGTACTTTGCCTGGAATCTCTCTCTAAATATTGCCCAAGCAATGGGTGCCACTAATCCCATGGCTTGCGCCGCCCACAAACTGCGAGCTAGGTCCAACAACTGCAGGTGTACCACCGCCACCTTCTCATTCTCGGGTGTCCTGGTTGCTTCCAGAATCACCTCGGTATCCTGAAGCCATGCATCCGCGGCAATCGCATCTTCGGTGCCGTCGAAGAAAGGAGGGTTCAATCGCTTGAAGCTGTTGGCCGCCTGGTTCCCTGGATGACCGCCTCTAGTCAAAGCATCTTGAACTGTTTGGTGCAGGGCGTCGCTTCGATGATCCTGGGAAGCTATCAAGGTTCTGATGAGGCCTACTAAGGTACCATCATCTGGCTCTGCGGGCTGGACGGGCCGAACTGGTGACTCTCCTCCAGTAGGCACAACTCTGGAGGCTACCCCGGAATGCTGGGCTTGATCTCCAGGTTGCTGCTGATCCGCGGGATGTGCTCCACCTCGTCGATCAGTAGGACCAGGTACAGTGCCGCTGAAGAAGACGACACAGGGAACAATAAGGAAAGGACCAGGACAGATCAATGATATAAGCACAGGATCAGGGCAAGAATCCAGGGATTCAGAAGATACGAACAGAGATCAAGGACGAGTACTGATTGAGACATCTATCTGGTAAACTCCCACATTTCTTGATTGACAAGACCTGCATGGGCTACCACTTAAACCGTGTCACGCCCCAGAACCAGAATACTGGAGAGCGGGGGCAGACATAGCCAGCTACGTATATTGAAATAGAATACATCTCAACTATACGGTCACGGCTGTCTAGATATGAGGGTTTACTACAAGCCAACAGTCTCTTAAGGTCAAGCATATTGTCTCAATCTCAAGCAAATAGTATAATTACAAGATGTATGATCATTAAATATACAATAAAAGGCGTCCCAAATATTACATATCAGCTGATCATGAAGCTAGTCGTACAAAATGTTAGGACTAGCAAGAGTTTAAGTCATACATGATCAACCCTAGGATTTGTTAATCATGTTTACAGCCCGTAGGCAGACAGTAAGTAAAAGTGCAGCGAGCTAACAGGTGCTCGGCGGCTAAACGCCTCAAAAGAATAATTTTACATTAAAGTGGGCAAAACAAAAAGGAAAACCCACTCTTGGCCCGGGTTCCGTCTAGTTGTCACCATTGGGCTGGAAGCTTGGTAGATCCTCGGGAGCTGCTCCAAAATCTGGCCACACAAAACCAGCTGGGTCAACCCCAGAAAGAGCAAGTGCCACAAGGGGGCCACGAAATAAGAACAAAAGCCAGCATTAACACAAGAAGATATAATATTAAAACTAGAATTATAAAAACATGTCTGGATGATATACGACGAGATAACCATGGAACTAATCCGATAGCCAGGTTACAACCCGCAAACCAAACAAGGACCGGGGTTGTAACCCTTCATCTGAACAGAGCTTGGTTTTCCACCATTTATCGGCAAGATAATAATGTAAGCAATCAAGACAGGAAACAATCTGGCATAGGATCAAGACATGACTAGACTGGTTATACCTCATTCAATCAATCACGGCCAAGCAGATCCTACGGCTTACTACTTTAACTAACTAGGGTTATCACAGACCTAATTACTAACAAGATGCAGTGAGATTGTTCCACAGCCACAAGCCCTGCAGACCATCCAGGCTACCCAGGACGAAAGATTAGGGTTGAATTCAGGTGGGTACATCGTCCAGGAGACAAATGTACCCTTAGGTGACTTAGAGGGTGCAACACTCGACGGTGCACTGGAAATGTGCCCTACTCGACGGCAGGCTACAGATCCCAAGAGCGCCCAGGTAACGGGATTGCCTGTAGCTGTGTCATCTCTTCATGACTACTGTGTTATTCTAGTTATTAACCTTAATCCATTTTAGTAGGTACTCCTGACCGTGGTACTCAGGAGTCCCCTCCTAGACATGATGCAAGACAGGACAAGTGGATTTAACAAGCAAGCAAGAAGAACCACCCACGGTGTCAAGGCCGGTCAAGTTAAATTATCAAGATAAATCATGTCAGGGTACTTGTCAGGAGTGCGCCACGACGGGCCACTATCATGTCAGGTTGGTCATGTCAGGAGTGCACCACTACGGGTCACTGTCGTGTTATGCTAGTTCCTTGCCATATCAAGTCATGTACAATAGTCATTCCAAACATTTTAAGTAAAATCAAGTTCATGACAAAAATGCGTAAGGATATAAAATGGGCGTAAAATATCTAATAAAATATCAAAATACGGGATTATAGAAGAGCCAAGCTTAAAGAAATAAACCAAAACTCCAAGAGTCAGTGGACTAAGCAAGGGGTCCAGGGGCAGCATACGTGCAAAAGCACGCACGCAAGGCTCACTCAAGGCTGCGTACCAAGGCACCCTCAAGTGAGCAGTGTACGTGAGAAGTCACGCACACTCAAGGGGGCAGTGTACGTGAAAAGTCACGCACGCTCAAGGAAGTAGTGTGTGAAAGTCACGCACGCTCAAGGAAGCAGTGTGTGAAAGTCACGCACGCTACAAGGAGTAGTGTGTGAAAGTCACGCACGCTCAAGGGAGCAGTGTGTGAAAGTCACGCACGCTACAGGGAGCAGTGTGTGAAAGTCACGCACGCTACAGGGAGCAGTGTGTGAAAGTCACGCACGCTACAGGGAGCAGTGTGTGAAAGTCACGCACGCTCAAGGGAGCAGTGTGTGAAAGTCACGCACGCTCAAGGGAGCAGTGTGTGAAAGTCACGCACGCTCAAGGAGACACGCTTCCAACAGGAAGCGTACTCAAGCCTGCGTACGCTAAAGAGCGCGCGTAGCTCAGCGTGCGTAAGCTAAACAGCTCTGCACACTGCTCACTGTCTTCTCCAAACAGCAAGAACACATGGCTGAAACCAAAACTTCAAAAGTTCATAACTTGGCCATCCGAACTCCAAATCCGGATTTCCAAGGCTCCAACTGGAGTGAAACTGAAAGCTCTTCCACATGGAAACATCAAAACTCAAAGAAAACCAACCAAAATGGATCAAAACATATAAAATCCAAAAATAGCAATAACTTAGATCTACATCAACAGAGACTCCAAATCATAAAAACCCAAGAACTAATGTTGATCTCCATGTCCTAAACTAGCAAATGGATAAAGAAAAGAGGGTCCTCATGTAGTGGCAAGATGCACTTGCCTAGGGTTAGGAGAGTTGTGGAGGAAGGAGAAGAAGAAGAAGAAGGAAATTAATGGTGTTTATGAAGAGAGAGAGTGGTAGGTGGAGTTATAAAGAGGGGAGTTGTGGTGTTTTTGAGGGTGGAGCTTAGGGCTATGGTGTTCCAACACATAAACCAAACCAAACCGATTCCAAACCAATTAAAACCGAGCCAAACCAAAAACCAAAATACGAGAAATACTAAAATTCCACAAGTTGAGAAAAATAAAATACATGCCAAAATCCAGATACGAGTAAAAATACGAAATACAGGAAAATACGGGAAATACGGAAAATGAGGGTGATAATCCTTGCTAGTGCAGCCGCTGCAAATGCTACTATTTCCCTCTCTATAACATGTACTGCTATGCACTAATCTAGCAGATATCCTAGATCTTCCTTTCATACATCTGTTTATATATGGACCCAAAAATTCCTACTGTTTCAGTCACACACCCTTCCATCCCCCTCTCACTACTCATATACACTATACTATCCACACATGACACCCGACACACAAGAAACACATACAGGATACATATCTTGCTCCTACACTAGCAGTAGAATTTCCCTTCTGATACTTTAGACATGCAATAGGCATGCACACACTGATACCCATGTGTGTGGAGCACTGATACACACACTCTTGTCTGACACTCACTCCCTCACTCATGCACTAGCACCTACAAGGGTTCAAATATTTTAACCCAAATCCGAGCCCAAACCCGAGTATCTTCAACCCTAACCCAACCCATTAACGGGTTTATCCGATTGGGTTCGGCCCGTGTGTGTGTGTCCGTGTGTGTGTCCGTGTGTGTCCGTGTGTGTGTGTGTGTCCGTGTGTCCGTATGTGTGTGTGTGTCTGTGTGTGTGTGTGTATGTCCGTGTGTGTGTCCGTGGGAGAGGAGGAGGAGGAGAGGAGGAGGAGGAGGAGGAGGGAGAGGAGTTAGGTTAGGGTTTACCTGAGGAAGAGGAGGAGGAGCTCGAGGAGGAGGAGGAGGAGGGGGGTAGGGGTCCCCGGGGGGGGAAGGGGTCGCCGGGGGAGGGGGAGAGCTCGTTCTGAAATTTTCGAGTTTTTCGAGTGAGGGGGGAAAAAGGAAACAACGTGCCCTAAGTAAAAAAGTTAACGACGTCAAGGGTCGACGTCGCTAAACGTCGCAAACGTTTTAATATATGGCGACATATTTTAATAATATGTCGCTGAACGTCACTGTAAAGCGACATAATTTACCTATTGTCGCTGAACGTCGCTATTCAGCGACGTATTACGATGTCTGTAGAAAGGAGTCGCTATATTACATATTTAGCAACGTTATTTATTACGTCGCTAAATTACGTCGCTAATATAGCATATTTTAGTAGTGAAATACATAAAATACAAACTTCCACAATATTGCCATATTCTTAATTAAGATAACACACATATGAGCAATATGCTTATGAAAGACCTTGGGTGATAATACTTTTATGAGCAGATCCGCTAACATGGAGTTTATCCTAATGTGCTATATGGACTCTTTAACTATTCTGAATTCTTTCCTTCACAACTAGAAACTTTATGTCAATATATTTTGACTTATACAAGTTCTTGTTGTTATTGGAATACAGTACTGCTGATTTATTAGTACACCATAATTTGAGTGGTTTTTCAACACCCTCATGTAGGCGCAGCCTTGTGATAAATTTTGCAACTATATTTCCTAAATAAATGTCTCACAACATGCTATAAACCTTGCTGCCATGGTGGAAGAAGTTATGAGTTTCTGTTTGACACTCATCCAAAATATCTCCACCAGTCAACAGGTAAACATAACTTGATGTGGATCTCCTGCTGTATTGGCATCCAACAAATTCGAAGTCGAAATGCCTTATGATCTCTCCACAATTATCCGATCTCCTACAAAGAGCATATAATTTCTTGTTCTCTATTAATAACTTAAGTAGTTTGGCTGCTACCCAATGATCCATCCCATATTTTTTTAAATATCTGTCTAATATTTCAACTATGTACGCAATATGTGGACGCGTACATACTTGAGCATATATTAGACTCCCTACAACTGATGAATAAAGAATCTATTACATTTTAGTTTTAAGGCTAGTCTTGGGGCACTTGATTGAGATTGAATTTGTCTCCTTTAGCGACATGTGTCACATGGTTTGTATTAAATATTTTAATCGATATACAAAATCAGAAAAATATTCCTACTCCCACTGAACTTGTGATACACACAATCTTCAACAGTGTTTATCTCAAAACCAAACGAGATAATCACTTGGTAAAATTTGAAGTACCTTTGACGAGAAGCCTGCTTGAGTCCATAAATTTTGTCAGTTTACAAACCATATTCTTTGGGTCTTTCGTAACAAAGTTTTCTGGTTGCACCATATAAATTATTTTATCAATGTGATTTCTGCTATACATCATAACACTATAATTCATATTTTTGAGTTAATCATATGAATTTTAACAAATAAGCTATATATTCATCCTGTATTATGATAGTGCATACGGAGAATATATGATAATCATCAATTTTCAATTGTTCAATTATTTAAACGGTGTAAGTCATTGTACTTCGTTACTACTGTGATGTGATTTTTGCTTGCTAGTTTGATTAGTACTTATTGTTATTTGTTGTCGATCTGTCACATCCATTTTTCTAGTTAAGGATATTTTGGTAATTGTAAATTTCTTTTGATTATTTTAATATATTATATTATTAGTGTTGTGATTTTTGGCCTTTTGATAGTATAGCCTTGGTGCAACCTAGCCTAGTGTCTCACCATGACTTAGTGACTTAGTTAGCATGATTAGTTAGTGTTAGTAAATCCTATTCTAGTTAGTCTCAGGTTAGAAGCTAATTAGCAAGTTTGATTAGAGGCTTGATTAGAAACCATTGATTTAATGATTCATTTTAATAGAAAGAAGTCCAAGCCCATGGATTACGAAACCCTAGCCCAATCTCATCCTAGCCTGCCAAGTAGGTTCCCACAGCCTATTTAATATCTCTTAGGGAGACTTGCATCTCTTTTTTCCTTCCTTCTCATCCTGGCAAAACCCTAGGTATGTATCTTTTCTATTTTTTCTTTTCTCTTCTTTTCTAACCCTAGTCTCTTGCATTGGGTTTTGATCTATGTTTATTGATTGTTGATGGTGAGAAAACTCAGATTTAGAGAGCATCGGAGTTATGGAGTCACAAGAAGGATCTTCACTTTTGGAGCTTTTATAGGGAATTCACCCTCAATAGGTAATCTCTCCAAAATCCTTCAAATTTATGAATTCTTCCCGTAGATGCATCCATCTAGGTGTCCCCTAGATGTAGGATGAGTTTTGTAGGAATTGATATTGGTTTGGTGTCCGTATCGGACACGTATCAGTGTTTTTACGTACGTGTTTGATGAAATACCCAAAATGAATTTTTATTGTTATTTTCCAAATCTTTTTGAATAGAAATGTAGATCTATACATTGCTTATGGATTTGTGTCGTACTGAGGGAAAACTCGTGC